>CM019701.1:23644748-23700652 GCA_009760885.1 Achatina immaculata
ACCCTGATCGGGGGGCTATACGGGTACTCCACCTTGCCCAAGGGTGTCCCGTAGACTGACGGAGGTAAGGAGGCGTCTTACTTCTCCTTTGATAGGGGATACCCCTACCCCGCTAAAATATTTTTAGCATTTTTTGTCTACAGTTCTATTTTTCAATTTTTTGAGGGTTTTTCATGACTGATCTTTTCAATATAAAAACATTCTGGTATAAGGGTTTTTCACAACTGATCTTTTCAATATAAAAACATTCTGGTATAAGGGTTTTTCATGACTGATCTTTTCAATATAAAAACATTCTGGTATAAGGGTTTTTCACAACTGATCTTTTCAATATAAAAACATTCTGGTATAAGGGTTTTTCATGACTGATCTTTTCAATATAACAACATTCTGGTATAAAGGTTTTTCATGACTGATCTTTTCAATATAACAACATTCTGGTATAAGGGTTTTTCACAACTGATCTTTTCAATATATCAACATTCTGGTATAAGGGCTTTTCAAGACTGATCTTTTCAATATAACAACATTCTGGTATAAGGGGTTTTCATGACTGATCTTTTCAGTATAACAACATTCTGGTTTTATTTTATTTCATAAACCCAGTTTTATTGAAATGACTACATTTGTTTCGAGCACACATACCAAATTAAAGATGATGATAATCATGTTGTATCTTCATCACCATCATCTTCACTTCCACCATTCATTTACTTGTTGATTATGTGTTGTGATGAAAGTGTAGGCAATCAAGCTTCTCAATTCTGAAGATCTTTGGCATTTCCAGTTACTTCAGATGAATTATCATTACTTCAGTTGAATTCCCATTCCTTTGGTTGGTTTGCAAAGATCCAGTATCTCCTGCCATATGACACACTGCTGTAAATCACCATCATCATCAGGTGCTGTACCGACTGGCATTGGTTATTATGCTTCTCCATAGTACCCAATCCATCAGGCAGGCCATCAGTTCAGTTGGTGATCTCCTCTCACACCATCTCGTCACACATTATCATTTCCTTGGATCTTCTTCCCTCTATTTTTCCTGCTGTTACAATATTTTCAATGCCTCTTCTTCTCATTCCATGTCCCGTGAAAGTACATTGTCTCTCTCTTATAAATTTTTACAAGATTTTTTTGGTCTCTCCAGCTCTTCTCATACATTCTTTATCAGTAAATTTGCTGCCCAGGGAATTCACAACATTTTCTGATAAATCACATTTCTACTGCTTCCAGTGACCTTTGTGCAGATTTGTCTGTTGAAAATATAATGGTGTAAAAGATGCACCTATGATTTGGCAAAGAAACATTCTGGAAAAAAAAACTAAAAGCTTTACATTTTTCATAAACTTCACAGCCCTCCTCTTAACAGCATTCTACTCCAACCATGGAATACTTGAACTGGATATTTGAACCATTTTAGCAATGATTTATTAACATTACCCTTTACTACTGAAAATTCCATACACCTTGGACATGTGAGGTAGGCAATGACACCATTTTTCATCCATGTAAGATATAAGCACCAAAGTAGCAATGGCTGGCTTGCATTTGTAGTATCACCTCACTCTAATAACTGTTCTGGTTTAACATAGCTTTTTGGTTTTAATATTCAGCTGATGATTCATCCAAGGTAAGTGAATTTATTTACTTGTGTGATTGTCTTCTCATTTGAAAGGATATTGCACTTTGGTATATTTATTCTTTTCAATATTGCCATTGTTTCTGTTTTGTTACTGATTAGCTCAATATTGCCATTGTTTCTGTTTTGTTACTGATTAGCTCAATATTGCCATTGTTTCTGTTTTGTTACTGATTAGCTCAATATTGCCATTGTTTCTGTTTTGTTACTGATTAGCTCAATATTGCCATTGTTTCTGTTTTGTTACTGATTAGTTCTAAGGCTCTTTTATTGCTCTCTTCAATAATCTTGCTCACAAGTTTCTGCAAGATGCTCTCACTTTCTGCTGTTGGAATGGTGTCATCTCTATATCTCAGGTTATTGATGTTATGACCTCCTATTTTTAATTCCTTTCACATTTTTAATGCCTCTCATGATGTATGTACTACATAATGAGGATAGATCATATGACAAATATGTCCTCTTGTCTTACACCTTGTTTTATAACATGATATTGACCCATGTCACTGTTCACTCTAACTGTTGCTCCTTGCTTCCAGTACATATTCTTAATAATTTTCATGTCTTGACCATCTATATCAAGTTTTTCTAGCATCTGTATCACATCTTCATGTCTAATCCCGTCCAAAGCTTTCATCCAATCAATGAAGCACAAATATAAATCTTTATTTATCTCTAGAGATCATTCTCTAAAGAGGACATTGTTAAGAGAGGCCAGTTCAGTGGGTATAACATCCCTTTATGAGATTGAAAAACTCACCAAAGACAGGAAATCTTGGCGAACTACCATATAAACCCTGTGTGATGATCAACGGGATGGGAAGGATGTAAGATGTAAGTAAGAGATCATTCTGTTATAGTTTTTTTTAATGTAAAATTTCCATTACTTGAGCTTGTTCTTTCAATAAAACCATATTGTTCTTCTGCTATTTTAGTTTTTTATCTTATTTCATATTCTCAGGCTCATGATTCTTAATAGTAAATATTTTAATATTATTTTTTTTTATGGCAAATTTTAATATTTTAAACGTATTTTGCTTTGTCATTGTAACTTAATCATTTATAATCCTACATGTTCCATTATGGAATCATTAGGAGACAAGTGTGCTAAACATGAGTGTTCAGGTCTTAGTCTAGCACAGGTAACCTTCACCTAAGTCCTACCCAATCTACATCGGGGTGCAGAATACAGGGTAATTGTTTTGTTCTTTTTGGAAAAAAAGTGAAATATTGTGGGAAATATGGTGGTTTTCTTAGCTCCTTTTCTTTCTTTTTATCTTCATTTATTCTAATGATATGTCCTAATTCATGAAGAGGATAATGTTGAAGATGATAATATAAAGATGTTAACATGATGATCACATGTACCACAGCAGTGATGATCTTTGCTAACATTATACATATTTTTTTAAATCTTATCTTCCCAAGGTTTCAAGAGCACCCAACTTAAAAGGCACAAAATGTTGCCCAAATTTCAACCACAGAAACATTTTACACTAGTTCTGACATCTAATAAAATCTATAAATAGACCTTCTCTGGTCTAAAACAAAGGATGGAAACTTAACTGGTTATTGCCTTAAATTATTGCCTAAAACAGCACAAGTCAGAGATTCACACGTACTTTGGCTAGCTATAAAAACTTCAAGATGGGTTTTGGCCCAGACACAAGATGAGAGCACATGTACACACAAACACACACACACACACATATGTCAAAATTACGAAAAAATCATTAACATGATCTTCATTATTATACTATTCCTACCTCAAGATCTGAGACAAACCTGATGGCAATGAAAAAGGGAGGTTACCTTTACATGAAAAGGGGTGTGTGTTTGACACAAAAACAAGATGATTTCTCATTTCTATTCATAATACAGCTAAGAATATTAACTACTTAATGACCGTATGAAGACTGGCATTAGCAGTGTCTAGAAGATTGGTTGTCTAGAAGATTGGTTGTCAAGAAGATTGTCTAGAAGAATGTCTAGAAGACTGGTTGTCTAGAAGATTGTCTAGATGATTGGTTGTCTAGAAGATTGTCTAGAAGACTGATTTTCTAGAAGATTGGTTTTCTAGAAGATTGGTTGCATAGAAGATTAGTTGTCTAGAAGATTGATTGTCTAGAAGATTATGAAATCAAGAAGAAGAAGAAGCAGCACCAGTAGCTCAACACCTTGTGGCTTTTCAAGTGAATGTAAAGGTTAAGATGATGAATGAAATATATAAAGATTGGACAAGAAGACCAACTCAGAAATAAAAGAAAATGAATACTTAATTTATATAATATAATGAGAAGGAGAGTACTTCAAAGGACTAAAAGAGACCCCAAAAAATGGTATGAGAATCTTAATATGGTCATGAGAGATTAATGTGATCTGATACAGTGCACAGAAATGATAAAACTGGCCTGATAGGAAGCATCACAGATTGCGATCTATGGAGAGACATAACTGCCAACTTCATCCACAGTTTCACTTTGATGATGATGATGATGATGATGATGATATGATGATGATACTTCGATACAATAAAACAAAAAGATGACAGTTACTGTTGTTTTCATACAAAAGGACATAAATGACTGTCCTGAAGTGACTAATGTCCATCATGTCTGGTGAACCAGAGCTGGTCTAGACCCCCACCAAATTGTCTACTAACAGAACCATCTTAGTTAATGGAGATAGGACTGGTCATGATCCACGTATTCTATCCAGTGCTATATCAAGGATTGGTCATGATCCATGTATTCTATCCAGTGCCATATCAAGGACTGGTCATGATCCATGTATTCTATCCAGTGCCATATCAAGGACTGGTCATGATCCACGTATTCTATCCAGTGCTATATCAAGGACTGGTCATGATCCACGTATTCTATCCAGTGCCATATCAAGGACTGGTCATGATCCACATATTCTATCCAGTGCCATATCAAGGACTGGTCATGATCCATGTATTCTATCCAGTGCCATATCAACAAGCATTGCCATTCATGATTTTTTTCATAATTCTCTATTCCGGGTGTTAATTATGAGCTGGACTGATGTTCTTTCTCCATGCAACTTCCTCAGTACATCTATCTTCTCTCTTTGTCTGCTTCGGTCTTGTTTTTTTGTGTTCTATCATACCCATTGTTATCAAATATTCCAATCCACCCTCTCATGACATGTTCTATGAATTTTGAATGTCCCTTCCTGAATTTTGTTATTGCTCGTCTCACTTCTTCTGCCTCTTTCATGACCTCTTCGTTTGACCTCTTCGTTGTCCATGGTATCTTTAGCATTCTTCTAGGGAACCACATCTCCATGGCCTGCAGGCAGCGTTCTACTTCCCTGGCAACCGTCCATGTTTCACATCCATAAAACAGGATTAGCTCATCATAGCATTGCTCTTCTTTTTGCTCACTTTCAGCATTACTGATTGATTCACACGACGGTGGTGCCTATTAAGGAACTCAATTTTTGGGTCCAGGCCAGGTCAGAAAGTTACTCACTGCAATCTTCTCCCAGACTGATACATGGCATGTTTCAAAATCTTCACAAATTAGCCACTAGGAATATTCTGTTCACCATTCCAGGAAAATAACATTATCTCACACACTCTTTCATCCAACTTTCTACAAATGGAAAACAACAACGCCTTTGAACAGTAGAGTATGAGAACAGTACATTAATCAGCTTGGCCATCTAGCACTTGTGGCTAGGTGGTTGCTCATCCTACCAGAGTGATTTAAGTCCCAGTTAACTCTCCTTTTCTTCACAACAGGCCAAAGAAAAAGAGGTCGACCACGTTAAACTCTAAAGAGGACATTGTTAAGGAAATCCAATTCAGTGGGCATAACATCCCTTGATGAGACTGAAAAACTTGCCGAAGACAGGACATCTTTGAGAACTACCATGCGGCCCCTATGTGACGTTTAACGGCAAGGGAAGAATGTAAGATGTAACTCTCTTGTTTCTTCCTCTCATGTTTAACGTGCTTTGTTTACATTTTTTTTTCAAGGTCTAACCATACAATACTGTGCTCTGTTACTTCATCCATTTTTCCACCATTTTCACCAAAAATGTCAATCATATCCTTTAAAAAATAATTTCCTGACAGTTCGAAATACAACTTACCAATAATAATCTTAATTTTTTGGTGATGTGGAGAGCTCTTCGTGAGATCCGTCACTAAGGTTCTCAGATAATCCTCTCTGTCAACAGAAACCAGCTCTCCATCATCTAGAATAAAATAAAACATAAATTTGGGTAGACCTGTGATTAATTGTTCACATTCATTTACAGTGGTTTTTCTTATAGATGTCACTATTTTGGTTGTGCTTATGTCAGTGTTGCAATTACCATTACTTTTTTTTTTTTTTTAAATGGGTCAATGGAATTCCTCACTAGTTGAGAACCTTTGAATCTAATCCCTTTTTTTCTTTAAACCCTCCTACATTTGTTTTTTATTTACATAAAGAAAGGAAGCAGCTTCACAGCTGACCTTTCATGTTCTGAGTAATTATCCTACACCTGATTTCACATTAAAGTTAATATAATGGATCAGCAACAAATCAAGTTGCAGTCATAAATGGTTCTCAACTTTTTTGCCCCGTGCACCCTTTTCATCTTATGTCAGACTGTCATTCCCCTCCTATGATGTCCTGTAGATTATATACAGTCTGTAGAGCTGTATCTAACAGCCAGTGGTGGGATTTTTTTCTGGTACACACCAAATGACATGCAAATGAATGAATGAATGAATGAACACACACCAAAAAAGGCCCCGGGATTCACCCAGCCTCTAAAAATGGGTGGGTGTCTGAGTAGCGAAGTGGTTAGTGCACTGGTCTTTCATGGCGAAGGTCGGGGGTTCGAATCAGGCTGGCGGCACCCCAGTCACCCAGGCTGTAGAAATAGGTAAAGGGAAAGGAAAAGGCAGCCAGGTGTGATACTGACCATATCACCCTCTAGTGTGCTGACAGGTCAAGGAAAATATGGGCACTAACACCATATCCCTATATGCCTCTAAGGCATGACAGGGTTACCTTTACTTACTTTTTTTTTTACTAAAAATGGGTACCAGAGAAATCTGGGAAGGTAAAGTGGTCAGGCATGATACTGACCACATCATACTTCATCTGCTGAAATTAATGGAAAATACAGGTCTAACACCATATTCCCCAACATGCCTTAATGGCATGCAAATGGGAATTTTAGCTTTTATCTTGTTACCTGTAGAAGTGTAAAAAGACCTGCACAATATCCATCCAAGATTATGTTTGCTAATAGTTCCCATCAAGTGTTGTTTCTTTATGATGCATTTTCTGCCACACAGTTCAGATTTCTTACCAGCACCCTTAATTTGTCCTCATTCATTCATTCATTCATTCATTCATTTGCATGTCCTTTGCGGAATGTTGCCTCCCTAACAGCACTCCTGTAGGCCTCTCGGTTGTGAGCAAGATGGCCTGCTGTTGATGCATCCATTTGCAGATTATCAACGATGTCTTGCAGTCATCTTCGCCTTGGTCTTCCTCTCTTTCTTTTTCCCATTATGTACCCTCCCAAGACTGTCTTCTCTAGATTATCATGATATTTAATGTGTCCAAAATATTTACGTTTTCTCTGTTTAATCCTCTTTACTAGCCAGCCTTCTTCAATATTAAGTTCTTGTAGTATGGATATATTTGTTCTTTTTTGTGACCATGATATTTGAAAAACTCTTCTGTAGCATTTCATTCAAAGGCATTTATGTGTTTCTCAGCTGTTTTGTTAAGTGTGTCCAGTTCTCACAGGCATATGTTGCGATGGGAAAGATGCATGCCTTTAAAAATCTTATTTTTGTGGTTCTGTCTGTTCCTCTCCACAGATTTTTTAGTTGTTTTACTTTCTGAAGAATGATAGATGTCCTCCTTTTAATTTCCTTCATTGTATCTCCATTATTAGTTAGAAGTGATCCAAGATATTCAAAACTCTCCACTTCTTCCAGTTTTTCCTCATTGATACATATTTCAACTGCCTTGTTTGTTTTGTCAGTTGTCATCAATTTAGTTTTCTTCGCATTAAGATAGAGGTTTTGTTCTTCGCTGTTCTTACGGACTGACATAGTTAGTTTTTCCATTTCTTTTTGTGTTGTGGACAGTAATACTGCATCATCAGCACATCTAATCTCTGGCATTTCATAACCTCAAATTGTTATAGCATCGTAATATTCTTTGTCTACATCTTTTCTAACATTCCTCATTATATTTTCAGCATACAAGTTAAATAAGTAAGGCAACAATATGCACCCCTAATGGACACCTTGTTTTATGTCAAACCAAGTTGTTGTTTCACCATTTACTCTTACTGCTGCTTGTTGGTCTAGATACAGCAGTGATGTTAATTTGTCCTAGCTCCAGGAATTGCTTCATGGGTGTTGTTTACTGAAAATGTCTAAAGAGACAATTAACCTACCTGGCAAAGCTTCTGCCATAGCCAGAGCACTGTAGCCAGTATACATGCCAATTTCAAGAACACGTTTGGCTTTCTGGATGCTGACAAGTGACTTCAAAAATTGGCCTGAAATTATATATTACTTTTTGTTAGCCTACATTTTGTTGTAATAGTAAAAAAAAACCTGTGTAATAATCATCTTATTTTACTTACAAGATACACAGAGACTTATTAAGATGCTACAGATATGAAAGCTTTATGCAAAAAAATAGACAATAGTATGAAATCAGAAGTCTGGAAAATATACATACAGAAAGTCTTATGTTTGACACAGATAGTAAATAACTGTGGTAAAATATATGCCAGTTTTTTCTGAATAAGAAATCATAATCAGTGAGACATGAGGGTTTTATGCTAAAATATAGGCATTAGTATGAAATACTGATAACTGAGAACCAAGAAGACCTGCAAAATCTCTCACCAAAGAAAGTGAACAGAAAGGCCTTACTTTGAATATCAAAAAGACAGAGACTATGGTTATATCTAAGAGAGAGATTCCACCAAAATGTAGTATAAAATTAAACGGAACTGTTCTAAACCAGGTGCAGAAATTTAAATACCTTGGAACAGATGGGAAATGCAGAGCAGAAATTAGGCACAGAATAGGCCAAGCAAAGACAGCATTTCGGAAAATGAGAAGCTACGCAACACATCCTCATCAATGAATGTTAGAAAATGGTCCTAAAATGGTTTCTTGAACCTATCTTATTATCTGGAAGTGAATCATGGACAAAAAGCAGATCTTCACAAAAATCATTGGAAGCAGCAGAAATGTGGTTTATTAGAAGAACGTTGCGAATCCCCTGGACAGCAAAAATAACTGATGAAGAATGTATGAGAAGAGCTGGAGAGACAAAAAAAATATTGTCAAAAAAAAAAAAAAAGAGAGTCAATGTACTTTCAAAGGACATGGAATGAGAAGAGGGGGCATTGAAAATATTATAACAACAGGAAAATTAGAGAGAATAAGATCCAGATGAAGACTGAGAGAAATGATACTGGACAGTCTGATGAGATGGTGTGAAAGGAGATCACCAACTGAGCTGATGGTCTGTATGAAGGATCCTGTACTCTGGAGAAGCATAATAGCAAATGCCAGTCAGCAAGGCACCTGATGATGATGATGGTGATGAAATAATAACTCAGAAAATACACATGGAGTAAGTAAAAGGTCTGATAGAGTGTGTATGTGTCTAGGGGGAGGGGAGCAGGGTCATATACTTTACTGGACTCTAATGAAGTCCCTTATTTGTAAGACTGACCTTCATAGAACAAACCATCATCACTTCACTCAGTCATAATCATGTGTGCAATGCAGTAGTTTACTGTGTATTGTAGGTAAACATTTTGTGTTGCCAGAGGATGTTTTCCCCAGAAGTGGATATTAGGTACCAATTTTTACAGCTAGAAACCCTACAGAATTGTAGCAGCAGATCTCAAAATCACAAAGTTTCTATTGAGAGGAGATGGTCAGTACTAATTATCCTATCTTTTATCCAAGAATAGAGACTACCTAAATGTTCCTTTACAAAACTTTCTCCTTTATTCTAATAATTAAAACATTTTTTCCTTGCATGAGGCATTACAGAGTAAAAGATACATAAAAGTAGCAGCTATATCAAAAAGTAATACTTTGTATTAATGATTTATCATATTATTACAGTCTTAGTTAAAAACAACAGATGTAATAACTGCATTATAAAGTAGCACATTTATAATTATGCCATATGGTTTTTGCATGTAGCAAGGGTGTGAAAGTGTTAATGCCTTCATATTTCTAAGCCATAGCATTGTGAGACATGGAGGACAACATCTAAGTTTGTTAGAGAACAATCCCCTCCTCCACCTCTCCCATACCCATTTTATTAGGCTGAATCAGCCCTGGCAATAGATGGTATGAGATTGAAGTTCCACACTAATGGGAAAATTAAACCTGGGATCTTCTGCATGCCTGATGTGTGCACAAACAATTACACCACATGACACATAAACTGTTGCATGCTTGTCTTGGCTTGTCTCCTTCTTCATGTCATTTTCAGTATTGAATGGTCAAATAGATGTCTTGTTAGAGGCCACTGATTTGCTTCATATAATGGTATATTAAATGCTTCTGTAATTTCCTCTCTCTTTCTTCGTCTCCTGTATGGGCAGCCTCTTCCTCTGTTACCTACAAATCTTTAGTATGAATGTTTTCTGTTGTATAATATCTGGTGGTAACCGTGTAACATGGTCATTGTTTTGACCTCCTGCTTCTTGATATAGTGTATTACTCGTGTTACTCCAACATTTGCCCTGATGGTGTCATTTCTTATTTGGTCTCTTCTTGTCACATTTAGTATTCTCCTTAAACATGTCATTTCTGTCATGATGATCTTTCTTTTGTTCTTGGCTGTTAGTGTTCATGTTTGACATTGATAGCATAGAGATAGGAGGAAAATGTACATTGATAGCATAGAGATAGGAGGAAAATGTACATTGATAGCATAGAGATAGGAGGAAAATGTACATTGATAGCATAGAGATAGGAGGAAAATGTACATTGATAGCACAGAGATAGGAGGAAAATTGTGTTGTACAGTGCCCTTTCAGTATTTGTTTTTCAGTAAAGGAGTCATTTGTCCAATGATCTGATTTGCTTTATTGCATCTGTTCTCAATCTCAGTATCAATTGTTCCTGAGGATGATATTGTGCTACCCAGGTATTTTGAAATGTTTCACTTGTTTCAAGGGCTGGTTGTCTAGAAAGATCTTTGTTCGGATTTCTTCTCTCACTATGGTCATGACTTCTGTATTTTCAGCACCGATCTTCATGTGGTGGCTTTTAAATGCCCTTGCCAAATTATCCATGTTCTGCTGAAGGTTTTTTTCTGATGTGGCTATAAGTGCTTGATCGTAGGCAAAAAGGAGTTCGTTTATGGTCCACCTATTGTGTATGTTTTCTGGAAGGTGTTGTGGGTTTATTGCCATTCTGTCTGGGGTTGGGCTGTTAGGCAGTTTTGTAGCTGAATTTTTACTTTGTATGTTAGCTTCTTTGCAGATGTTGTCACTGTATACGTTATGAAAAGGGAGATAGTACACAGCCCTGCCTCCCTCCAGATTTTATGATGAATGGTTTAATGTGACTTGCATTTGTTCTAACTGTACACTGGCTGTTTTCATATAGGTTTTTGCACAAATTGATCAGATGTGTACTAACTCCATCATGCTGTAAGATTTCCCATAGTTTTTATCCATCTACTCTATCACATGCTTTTTTCATGGTCTACGTAAGCTATGTGCAGTACCTGATTGTGTTCAGCTGATTTTTCTGTTAGTTATATTTGAGAAAAGATAGCCTCTGCGTAGCTTCTTTTTATTTTCTAAATCCCATCTGAGTTTCATTTAACTGTGGTTCAATCACTGGTCATAGTCTGTTCTCTTGGATCTTGCAGAACATGTTTCCAGTATGGCTTAATAGTGAGATGCCTCTAAATTGGTTGCAGTCCCCCTTACTGCTTTTTTTTCCATCCATTTTGGACCAATTACAGAGTTTCTCCAGTCCTCTGGTGTTTGTTGTTATATACCAAGTTATAGTCTGTGAAGTCAGGCTTTTCCAACTTCTTTTGCACATCTGGATTAACTCACTGGGTATTCCATCACATCCTAGGACTTTGTTCATTGTGGTCTTTCTGATACCTTCTCTGATTTCAGCTTGTGGCATGTCTGGTTCTAGTTCTATGGGGCCAACTGTGTTGTTATCATGGATCTGGCATGCCTCAGATGGTGTATTGAGTAACTTGTTAGAGTACTGTCTCCATCTCTGTAGTACCCTCTCTGGTTTGAATACTGGATCACCATTAACATCGTTCACAATTTCTGATGGGTTGAAGTGCTCTGCCTGCTTTCTCATTGCACTGATCTTTTTATAAAAGATTTTTGTAGCTTCTTTGTGATTGTTGTTTAATACTTCACTGTATTCCTGCCATGATTTTGTCTTCACTTCTTTCATTACCCGCCTAGAGCATCTTCTTGCAATTTGATATTCAATGTAGTCCTGCTCCTTCTAACTTCTCATCCATTCTTTATATTTATTTTTATTTTCTTTTACAGCCTCTTTCACCTCATCATTCCACCATGTTGTTATTTTCATTTCTCTGCCTCCTTTTTTTTTCATTGCACCACATGTTTCCTTTGCTGCTTGCAAAATGCTGGTTTTGAACAAGGCCCATTCTTCATCCACTGATTGTTGTTTCTGTTGGTAAGTTTATGAACAATTCTTTTATTTTCTTCTCATATTCTTCTTTCACGTTCTCTTCCTTGAGCTTGCTTAGTTTTATTGTTTCACTTTTCTTCTTGGGAGTAGTTTTATGGCTTTATGGTCCATATCTGAACTCACGTTGTGCATTGCTCTTGATTCTATGACTGACCTTTTCTTGTTGTTCCTTGCTAGTATGAAATCAGTTTGACTTCTGCATGTCAAATCATTCCATTTGAACCAGGTAAATATTTGGGACTCTCTGTGTTTAAAGAGTGTGTTCGTGATGAAAAGATCATGACGGCTGCACAGTTCTAGAAATCTGTTACCATTTCCATTTCTAACCCACTGCTGGTCACCGAAGGCACCCAGGTGGACTGTTACATCAGCTCAACTTGTTCCTAGTCTTGCGCTGAAGTCCCCCGTGACTGTAGCATTTTCCTCTTTACTTAACTTGTTTAGTGTGTCATGGAGGTTGCCAAAAAAACTTGTCACATTCCTCCTTCATGTCTGGTGCACTGCAAGTGGCATATATTTGGACACAGGTTATGGTCTCCTCATTTTCTTTTATTTGGACAGTTACAATTCTTTCTGACATACATTTTGTTGCCAAGACTTCTCCACCTAACACCCTGTTTATCTCTTTCTTGCTCACTTACTCCAGAATATAGCAGTACAAATTCTGATATATTTATTTACAGCCTTTACCTCAGAGTTTGGTGTCTGCAACTCCTATGATTTTTATGTTTGCCCTTTTCGTTCCCTCCATGTATGCCACACATGTTGATAGTAAATACTTTAACAATCGCTCTTCTATCTCTTTGAAGTTTAATGTTTCCAAGTTGTTTTCCATTTATATCAGTCCGTCTAGTCTTCTTATGTTTTCTATGAGAGGTAAAGAGATCCACCGCTGGCTTGCTTGGCCAGTCATGGTTTGATGGGCAGAATTTACCCCATGGTAGCCCATCTCCCCCAGTGACACATAAATGTCAGCTTGAGATTTTTATTCTGCACCATGGTGTGAATCAAGCTTGCTCAGTTTATGCTCCATTTGACAAAGTCAAACTGTATGCCTTACCAGCAACACATACAGATATACTTTACATACTTTTATAAATAATATCACTTAGTAATAATTGTATTTTTTTAATGCTGTGTTATACAGTAATAATTTGTCCTAAAAAGTTATTTTGAAATGGTTGTACTCTATGGTAGAAGATGATACCACAGAAAACTAGATGTTTCAACATATAGAAAAGTACATGTTTCACTATAAAGATAAAGAAGTACATACCATAAAAAATAAATATAATAATATAATATAATATAATATAATATAATATAATACCAAATAGATATTGCATCATAAAGATTGCATATACTATATAAACGTAGATGTTTCATCATAAAGACAAATATCATCTATTCATTGCACCCTAGGGTGATAGGTGCAACACCTTTATCGTGATAATTAAATGCAAAACAGAAAAAAATAGGTGATAACAGGATATCACAAATTAACGTGTTTGTTCCAGAAAGTAGTTACCATACTTTGGGATAAAATGTATACCTTCTAGAGGTCCAGACATCATTCGAGTGTAAAGGTGAATGCTAGTCTTCCCTTCCCGATATACTCCTTCCCAGTCGTGCCTGTAAGTCTCCTCTACTATCCCATTGAGTGTGGGACTTATTTTAGATGATGCATTATTGGCAAATTCTTCCCGCAGCCTGACCAACTCCAGCGCTGATTCAAGTTTCTGGATGACCTCCGGACTTGCCCCTGTTGACGTCGCAAGTGTCAGTGCTTCTTGTACTTCTAGCACGGCAGGGTCATAGTGACTTATGATATGCTGTGCCATTTTCAAATATAGTCCTTGTGTTCTGAATAGACAAACCAAAAAAAAAATCAGTTATTTTGTCAGTTTTATTTTTACATAATCCTCAGCACAATCGCCAATCCTATCAGGTATGGCACATAAGGTATGTAAACCTCAACTTCTGCACTTCTGATTTAAAAAAAAAAAAAGTTAGTTATTTTTACTGTGTTATCTCTCATAAAACTTTCAATCTGAGTTTTTTTAAAGTTGAATGATAAATAAAGATCTTGACAAACAAGCCTCATGTTAAACAGAAATTAGGCAACGGTTGTTATATAAGAAGGAGGCAATGGTTATGTTACGTTTATTAGACAATAGTTATGTTAATAAGAAGTAGGCAGCGGTTATGTTATATAAGAAGTAGGCAATAGTTATGTTATATAAAGAGAAGGCAATAGTTAGTTATATAAGAAGTTGGTAGTGGTTATGTTATATAAGAAGTAGGCAACAGTTACGTTATGTATGAAGCAAACAACAGTTACGTTATGTATGAAACACACAACAGTTACGTTATGTATGAAACACACAACAGTTACGTTATGTATGAAGCAAACAACAGTTATGTTATGTATGAAGCAAATAACAGTTACGTTATGTATGAAGCAAATAACAGTTACGTTATGTATGAAGCAAACAACAGTTACGTTATATAGGAAGCAAACAACAGTTACGTTATATAAGAATTAGACAACAGTCATGATTATGTAGGAAGTTTGCAACAAATGCTGTTGGACAGAAAGTAGACAATAGTTGTGATTAGATATGAAGTAGGCAACAACTGTTGTCAGATTGGATTTAGCAACAAATGTGATTAGGCAGAAAGTAAGCAACAGTTGGCGTGTTTATAGAGGAAGCAGACAATAGTTATGGTTAGACAAAAAGTAGCCAACAATTGTGGTTAGATAGGAAGTAGATAACAACTGTGATCAGACAGAAGCAAGCAACAGATGCTGCTAGACAGGAAATAGACAAAATTTGTTGTTAGAAACCACACAACTGTGGTGAGATAGGAAGTAGACAACACTTGTTAGAAACCACACAACTGTGGTGAGATAGGAAGTAGACAACACTTGTTGTTAGAAACCACACAACTGTGGTGAGATAGGAAGTAGACAACACTTGATGTTAGAAACCACACAACTGTGGTGAGATAGGAAGTAGACAACACTTGTTGTTAGAAACCACACAACTGTGGTGAGATAGGAAGTAGATAACACTTGTTGTTAGAAACCACACAACTGTGGTGAGATAGGAAGTAGATAACACTTGTTGTTAGAAACCACACAACTGTGGTGAGATAGGAAGTAGACAACACTTGTTGTTAGAAACCACACAACATTTGCTGTTAGACAAGAAGAAGGTAGCTTCTTAGGTTGCGACGTTTGTGTACTGAAGATGGTGATTTCCATGACCAAGTTCACAAAACGTTAGATCTCTTCTGCCAGCGCGGTTATCCAGAACATGTTCTCACATCGTCTGGGAGCCGCATCAGCCCTCGCTACTAAACCGCCCTGTAGCTCGGACAGTCAAACTGGTACTCATTCACCACCCCCATAGTTTGGCAGTTAAGAACATACTGTTTCGCCATCTCCATCTTCTCCAGACCGAGCCTGATACACGTGAACTCTTTGGGGAACCCCCACTGGTGGCATATAGACGGGACAAAAACCTTAGGGATCCTTTAGTTAGTAGAAGTCGCCTTAAGACAGAGGTCACTTTTAATGGTACCAGACGTTGTGGACGTCGTAGATGCAACACTTGCCTGTTTGGTTTTTAGGCTAGCCAGATCTTTTTCCCTAAGTCTATGCTATCAGTTCAGGAGGGCGTCACGTGCACTTCACGCAATGTTATTTACTGTTGTGATATGAAGTATATAAGGGAGACCGGTTTAGTCTTAGGATATCGTTTTCTTTATTTTAACGACATTTCAAAGAGGGCATTGACCCCTGTGGCAAAACAATTTTGTCAAAGCAACTACAGGGGAAAATGGGACATTTCTGATAGTGCAATCCGCTCCTGTTCTTCTGATGTATGATCTCGGAAGGCTCTAGAACAGCGCATCATTTTCCAGGCTGGCTGTCTCCACCATGCTGGAATTAACAATGTATTCAGCTTCCTTTAAACTTCTTTAGATTTCTACCTATTTCCTTTCTTGTCTTAGCCCCGCGCATTTCGCTGGAGTTCTTCATTCTTCAGTTTCACGTTATCTCCAAGTTTCCCTCCATCTCCACCTTGTTCTCTAGCGGCCTACAGGTGTTTATTACCCCTCATAGTCTCTTTCTTGACCCCGCCCCTTCCCCGATCTCTCCCTCCTTTCACCGCCGCTGACATCCGCTTGGTTGTATCTGCTTTCCTTTGTAATATTAGAAGTTGTATGTTTTTCATTTATACATTCTCATCTTACTCTCACACCTTCTGCTATTTGTTTTTTCTCACTATCCTCACTACTTCTGTCGCTTTGTAAAACTGTACCACAATAATTAGTGTATAAGTATACAACTATATACCAAGCACTACAGTAAAGCTGTGATACCAGAATGTATAAAATAGGAAAAAAGTAGGAGCAGCTTTATTACTTAACGATTACAAAGTTGTGACGTTTCGGCGTGAGCCTTAATCATACAAAAACATACAGGACGAAGAAATAGAGAGAGGAGATAAAGTATAGATTCACATGAATACTATTTTAAAAAAAAATTTTTTTTAAAGTTTTTTCTTTTTTTTTTTAAAGAGTACTTAGCTGTAAATTGCAAGGTGTGGCTTGTCCGGCGGTGTGTGTCAGGAATGGATCTAGTGGGACGTGAAGACTGTTTAAACAGAGGCCTGTGGCATGTGGTCAGTGGGTTCCCCATCCACCACTCCCAGTTACAACCCACTGACCACATGTCACAGGTCTCTATTTAAACAGTCTCCACGTCCCACTAGATCCATTCCTGACAAACACCGCCGGACAAGCCACACCTTGCAATTTACAGCTAAGTACTCTTTAAAAAAAAAAAAAACAAGTGAAAAAAAATTTTTTACGTGACGTTTCCCCGTGTTGTGTTTGCTGGTAGAAGTTTGGGAGACTTAAATGCCTCAGCCACCACCACCACCCCTTTCTGATTAATTATTACATCCTTAAGTAGGTCTCAGATCTCTGTCATGGCTCATGTAGCGTAAGGATCTGAGCTAACTTTATAGATCACATGACATGTCGTATATCACGTGATCATTCATCAGTCGCGGCTAGTCTGTTTAACTCTTTAACTCAGTTATTCCCAAGTTTTTTTTAGACTGCTGCACCTTTGGTAAAGCACATCTTAATGCTGGACTCTCGTGCAAATAACCATATATGTTTAGCATTTTCAAAGTGTGTGCACCATATTAACCATTTAGTGGAGCATAAACTTTGTAAATGCATTTCAGGTCGGGCTGGATTGGAACTAATAAGTAAACTACTGTTGGTTCTCTACCTTCCGCGTATTTATTATATAAAATGGGGTGAAGGATGAAAAGAGCGAAGACGGTGTCAGGTTTGGTAATCAGTGACCCATAGCTGATATGCTAGGGCAAGGTTGGCGAACCGTAGCTGATCAATACTCTGCCCCATCTCTCCGTTGGTATCCGTAGTAAAAGATCTAGCCTGCCTAACGAGGCAGGGATCGCCGTAGTCCCTATGGTGGTGGAGTCTACTGAAGAAGTATTGCCCACCCTGTGCTATTTAGCTGCACTCAGAGACTGAAAAGATGGCTGCCACAACCCAGTCCCAATCCGACACGATGATGTGGCGCAACATTTCCACCGCATGGGCTGCAAAGAACACCAGCTCACAGTTCCACGGAGATAGAAGACAAGACGAGACCTTTGTCACACGCGGGGTTCTGCTTTTGTAGATATTAGGGAAATACCAGTCTAAAAAGATGGCATCAGTATCATCATCATCATCAGGTGCTGTGCCGACTGGCATTGGCTATTATACTTCTCCAGAGTACGCGATCCTTCATGCAGGCCATCAGCTCACTTGGTGATCTCCTCTCACACCATCCCGTCAGACTGTCCAGTATCATTTCTCTTGATCTTCCTCTTGATCTTCTTCCTTCTATTTTTCCTGTTATTATAATATTTTCAATGCCCTCTCTTCTCATTGCATGTCCTATGAAAGTACATTGTCTCTCTCTTATCTTTTTGACAAGTTTTTTTTGTCTCTCCAGCTCTTCTCATACATTCCTCATTAGTTATTTTTGCTGTCCAGGGAATTCGCAACATTCTTCTAATAAACCACATTTCTGCTGCTTCCAATTATTTTTGTGCAGACTTGCCTATTGTCCATGATTCACTTCCATATAACAATATAGGTTCAATATAACATTTTAGGACTCGTTTTCTAACATTCATTGGTAAAGATGTGTTAGCTAATATGTTTCTCATTCTTTGAAATGCAGTCTTTGCTTGGCCTATTCTGTTCCTAATTTCTGTTCTGCATTTCCCATCTGAAGTTATTAATGGCATCAGTAACGAAAGCAAAACCAATCTGTGAGTCATTTGTATCTCCCTTGCGGAACTTTGTCTCCTTAACAGCTCTCCTGTAGGCCTCTCGGTTGTAAGCAAGATAGCCTGCTGCTGATGCGTCAATCAAAACTAAAAATGAAATTTACGATTTAAATAGCGCAGTTGTAATGAAACTACCTCCTCAAGACGTAATGGCAGGTGATCAACTGATCCCAAGGCCGGCTCTACCCATAGTGCATAGCGTGCATTTGTACGAAGCTGCAAATTTGAAGGGGGTGGGGGGAAGTTGGATGAACTGAAAGAAAAAAAATTAAAATAATACGAAAATAAATTTTTGCTTTTTTAATTCATTCATTACTGACCACGGTTACCCGTGATCAAGCGCAACATTATCTCGGGGGAAGGATTCAGAATGAACTGATCAGTTACAGACTGCACTTTAAGTGTAAACCATATTGAAAAGTTAACGTTAGTTGCAAGATCCACGTGATATCAATATTCATGAGCATTCTCCGGGTTACATTTCTGCATAAGCCACCATAAGCTCAGTGTTAATTCTCCGGGTTACATTTCTGCACAAGCCACCATAACCTCAGTGTTAATTCTCTAGGTTACATTTCTGCATTAGCCACTATAAGCTCGGTGTTAATTCTCTGGGTTACATTTCTGCATAAGCCACCTTAAGCTCAGTGTTAATTCTCTGGGTTACATTTCTGCATTAGCCACTATAAGCTCAGTGTTAATTCTCTGGGTTACATTTCTGCAGAAGCCACCATAAGCTCAGTGTTAATTCTCTGGGTTACATTTCTGCAGAAGCCACTATAAGCTCAGTGTTAATTCTCTGGGTTACATTTCTGCATTAGCCACTATAAGCTCAGTGTTAATTCTCTGGGTTACATTTCTGCATAAGCCACCATAAGCTCAGTGTTAATTCTCTGGGTTACATTTCTGCAGAAGCCACTATAAGCTCAGTGTTAATTCTCTGGGTGACATTTCTGCAGAAGCCACCATAAGCTCAGTGTTAATTCTCTGGGTTACATTTCTGTAGAAGCCACTATAAGCTCAGTGTTAATTATCTGGGTTACATTTCTGCAGAAGCCACTATAAGCTCAGTGTTAATTCTCTGGGTTGCATTTCTGCATAAGCCACTATAAGCTCAGTGTTAATTCTCTGGGTTACATTTCTGCAGAAGCCACTATAAGCTCAGTGTTAATTGAATGTATCCTAAGAAACTGTAAGTCAAGAATAATCCAGTCCTTATACAAAGAAGAGGCGTTTATGGAAACCCTTGCGGAAGCCCCAAGGGCCTTGGGCACTTTAGGTTCAGAGAGAGAGGGTCAGGCGTAGCCATGGTACGGCGATAGATGAAGTATAAACGGAAAACATTCAGCAATTCAGCAATGCATTAGAGACTTGAACCCGAGAGGTTTTGTTTGCTTTTTTTTCAACCCTTTGTTCTCATTCTCTGAGTTTAGTTGTCAATGATGCCACAGTGCCACATATACTTGTTAAAAAGAAACTGTTTAGAAATTGTATGTGTTTATTTCGGTGTCCCCATGTCGTTGGGGAACCTTTATAAAAACATATTAAACGAAATAACGACTGTGATAAAACTGGTTCTAGTAATAAAGGTAGACAGAGGTGCATGGTTCTAGTAATAAAGGTAGACAGAGGTGCATGGTTCTAGTAATAAAGGTAGACAGAGGTGCATGGTTCAGTTTTACAAAACGACAACAGGAATGAGAAAAGTGAGGAAAAAAAACACAAATGACAGAAAGTATGAAAGTAAAATGAGAATGTATAAATGAAAAACATACAACATCCAATATTTCGACGTCAGCCTTTTTCAAGGATTACTAGTAATTCACTCTGTCGTTTTGTAAAACTGAACCATGCACCTCTATCTATCTTTAAAAGCATATTACAACTCTAATGCTCAAGCCATTATGTACCACCCTCTGAGAATCTATTATAGAAGTAGTTCGTTCTTTAAGACATTCTAATAATGAATTTAAAGTTTTGATAGAAAATGTTGATGATGAGTCAGTGGACCAAATGTCAAGACGTGAAACATTTGCAGCTTAAAGTCAGATATTTTTTTTATTTTTATGTTGTCTTGTGATATGACACTATGTTTTAAATGAAATTAATGTTTCTAGTAAACTTATTTACCCTCAATTAGTGGTCGAAATTCGACTGAAAGGACTTGCCATGATTTGAGCATGAAATCGATTTTAAAAAATTAAACTATACAGACCTCTTTCTGATTTTGCGAATATGAAAGCAAGGAAACTTTATTTTTAAATACAAAGTTTTTATTCGAAACAACAAAAGTGCATATAACGTCAAGACATTTGCACTGAAAGCTAAAACATATACAGCCTATTGTTTGTGGTTTAAGAGCCCTTTGATCTGCGTGTGACGAGCATTTCTTGTCATTGTTTCTCATTTTGTAGTAAATGTATAGTTTATTTTAAGATTTTTTCCCATTAATTTATATTGTTATTAATGCTGTTTAATTTTTTTGTTCTATTTCTTGGTTAATGCCCATACCAACGTTGCGCTACCAATACCAGACATGGGCGCTGACCAAGAAACGACAAAATAAAATATCTACATGTGAAATGAGATGCCTAAGAAAAGAAGCATACCTCGCTAGGAGGGATTTGCTAAGAAAAGACGACACAAGACAACTGGCAGGAACTACACCATGCCCACACTATACAAAGAAACAAAGAATTAAGTGTTTTGGGCACTTAATGAGAATGACACATATACAACCAGCCACTAGGGCCTTCAGCCAAACAGCTACAGTCACAGATCAAGAGGACGACCCCGGAAAAGATGGATAGATGGAGTTATTGAAAAACTCACGAATCACAGCATGAACATCTCTGAGGACACTCATATGGCAACAAAAAAGAAAGAAAAAACGCCACCTACATATCCCCTTCGATACCTTATTCCAGCCTACAAGAAAGGATAAAGTAAACTAAGTAAAGTAAGCTATTTAAAATTAACGGTCGGATGTGTTAAAGCTTATTTATAAAACTTTAACGGTTTTCAAGTATAAAGTGTTAAACTGAACTGAAAGGAAAAAAAGGGTTCGTAGCACCAGGACCAATAGTTAGCTTGACCCGAGTTTGCGGTGAGAACAAAAGACAAAGCCAACCACCTTGGCGGAGCCAACCAGCTTCCGTCCCCTTCTCTCCTCTCAGAGTCCACCCACCCGGAGTAAAAAAGTAGATGTTCTATTTCATCATCATCATCATCATCATCATCATCATCATCGCCTTTTACTCCCTTGAAAGCATAGACCACTGATAAAGGCTCTCCAGTCATCCCTGTTCTTGGAATTATTCTTTGCTTACTTCCATGTTTATCCCTTGTCTCTGAGAACTGTCATGATTTCTCTTCTCCAAGTAAGTCTAGGTCTTCATTGTTTTCGATTTCCTTGAGGGTTTCATGTCAGTGCCTATCTTGCTATGATGGTGTCGGATTTCCTCAGAGTGTGGCCAATCCACTTCCACTTCCTAGACACGATTTTAGGTTCATATGTTCTTGTCCTGCCCTTTCCCAGACCT
Source organism: Achatina immaculata (assembly GCA_009760885.1). Lineage (NCBI taxonomy): Eukaryota > Metazoa > Mollusca > Gastropoda > Stylommatophora > Achatinidae > Lissachatina > Lissachatina immaculata. Next base: position 23,667,060 of record CM019701.1, read on the forward strand.
CCTCGTTCCTGATCTTGCCCTGCCATTTAATGTTTAAAATCCTCCTCAAGCAGTAGTTCATGAATGTTTGTATTCTTTGTTGTATTGTCTTGGTCATAACCCATGTCTCCGAACCATATATCAGGACAGTCTTTACATTTGTATTGAAAAGCCTAAGTTTGATTCTTCTATATTTCTTTATGCAAATCATCTATTTACAACAATTTGCAAAGAAATATTAGGACTAATTAAGAAAGACTGTCGCGCTACCCCCCCCCCCCCCTTCTACGCTTTAACACCTACACCTCTACTACCTGAAGACATCGTAGGCTGGTGATCTAATGCAACTAACCTCTTCTGTGAAGATATCATAGGAATTGATGATGATGATGATGAAAATTACTGTCACAGCAGGAATAGCTGTATTCGTAAGTGACATTTCTATTCTCTCTCTCTCTCTCTCTCTCTCTCTCTTCTCTCTCTCTCTCTCTCTCTATCTCTCTCTCTCTCTCTCTCTCTCTCTCTTTCTCTCTCTCTTTCTCTTTCACGTGAGAAGACAGAAGAATATTTCGGTTGCGTTGGCCAAAATTCATAATAATTTGACGTTTACCTTAACTCTTTCTTCACCAAAGGTTAAATAATTACATCGCTGCTGGCGAGATTCTTCAGCTGCGGTGCGTGGAGTGGTGCTCCTCCCGGCCAATGAAGAAAAGTGCAAATGGGGTTGCCGCGGGACACCACTGTGGAAAAGGTGGTAGAAAGGATAAAGAGAAGCAAACAGTCAAATCACGGCACCTCTGGTCTGGAGGTCGGCCACGTCCTAAGTGCACTCATATCGGGTGAAATGCCTGAACCGGTTTAACCCAGAGGTGAAGACACTGCTGGCGAGATTATTCGGATGCCACGCGTGGAGTGAAGCTCCTCCCGGTCAAGGAAGAAACTGCGGAAAAGAAATAAGGTTTGCTGTGCGGCGCTGATGTGAAAAGGTGAAGGAAAGGATAAAGTGAAATTTAATCGGTATGTCCTGTAGTATCGCTGCGAGAGCTACACATACCACGGCGCCTCTGCTCTAGAGGCCGGCCACGTCCGAAATACACCTACACTGGTGAAATATGCCTAAACCGGCAAACACCAGGGGTGAAACTTGATGGCTAGGCATGTCACGCCACCTCCGCTCTAAAGGTCGGTCACGCCCGCTTTACACCCATACTGGTGAAATATGCCTAAACCAGCTCACACCAGGGGTGAAACTTGAAGGCTACGCATGTCACGGTACCTCTGCTCTAGAGGTCGGTCACGTCCCAAACACGTCCATACTTGGATAATATGCCTAAACCGGCTCAACCCAGGGGTGGAAGTCACTAGTGGCGAGGATTAATCCTCCTGGACAAAAGCTCCATCCTGGTCACAACTAGAAAGGGTAACGGCCACGACCACAAAGTGCTGAAATCGGAGACACTGGACTAGGGCAGTCTAGATAGGCAACCACCTCTCACCCGGCGGGGATGTATGTGTATCCTAATCACGCTGAGGTTTTCCGGTGAGAAAGTCCAACTCTGGCCTGGGTGGGCTACCATCTCTCACCCAGCGGGGATATACTGATATCCAAAACACGTCGAGGTTTTCCGGTTAGAAAGTCCAACTCTAGACTAAACTGGTGCAACGAAAACCACGGTGTCATGCAATCCCGTTTCTGAGACCCACCAAGAATACAGGCTCAAGCTCTGTGATGCTCTGAACCTCTTGTGGCCCTCTCGGGGATCTCGTGTGGTCCTTTCGGGGACCACGGGACTTAACGAGGACCACAGGCGTAAATTCAGTGGGATCACAGGGCGGTCTTGATGGTAGAAGCGAATGAAGAAGAAGAAGAAGAAGAAATAATTACAAAACGGCGTGAAGTATTAGCCCGCGTTTATGGACCTCTTTCAGTAGCTTCCACGAGAAGATTAAAACCTTTCAAAAAGTATACCTGGTAGCGATACTCAACGGAACAAATAATGGGGAGGAGGGATGGAGGAGAGACTAGCTTATGTGTTTCGCTGCATAAAGGCACTTAATAAGGTCTGATAAAGCATGCACAACACTTTAAACTCTTTCGTATATAATTTATTACACATTATGTATATAACCACCCTTTTACGTGACCAGCTGGGTTTAGTCACAATGAGAAGTCATCAAAAAGTCATCGTTAGCAACTATTACACAAACAGAAGCAGGCTTTGCCGAGTTCTTTGTTTGCTAGATTAATGTGATGTGTAAAACCCTGAAGTGTTACATTAATGATAATCGTGGCTACAGTGATGTTGTGTTAATGGATTATGTGACTCTGTGACTAACTTATATCTATTATGGTAATGACATGGTTACCGCACTTCGGTATTTAGTGTGAGACAGTTCGTGTTTTGAAGATTCTATCGGTACAAACTTTTACAAGTAAACAACAAATTTTTCACATAGTAAAGTCCCAAGTTTATCAAAGTCTAGCCATATAATACTTTAATCAGTATTTCATTCTTCTGAATATTATACAGCACTGTTAAACAGTTATTTTTGCTTAGCTGCAATACAAAGTCTCAAAACCGGTACATAGATATACATCGGATAACTGAAATTAGTAGCAACACAGCAACAACTCAGTCGAACAATATCAAGACCACAACATTGTCAGCAACACTAACATGGCCAATCTACCATGATTAATACTCAACTATGATAACTGACAGATGGCACACTTAACACTGAGTCTAAATATCACAGAAGTCAAAACTTGCAATAACAAAGGAAGGTTTTAATGGAAAAACCGAACGTATGAAAGACTGGTTGCAATATGGAAGTTGCGAATGCGAGCTGAGATGAAGAAAATTAACGATGAACACAAAAACTATCCGGCGGAGTTGCGGTCGCCATAGGACTTTAGCTCATTGAAACATTGAAAAACATACAGACCTCGATCATACCGAAAACTCCATTCATAACCTTCCAAGAAAAATCACAATCTGTCTTTAAAAGGACAACCAAACTTACATAAACCTACATAGCGAATCAAGCAAACGAACAAGCATCCGAGACTAAAGAACAAGACGTCCCTCTCTCTCTCTCTCTCTCTCTCTCTCAAACACACATCTCAAGAAGAAGTCTCCCGTCCCTTGAAAGAGGAACCCATGACCCCGTGACCAAATGACCAATGAAAAAACGGAGATATATCTTGCCCCGTGCTTGCCAAAATCACTTGAGCAGTGGTCAGTAACTTTTTACAACCCCCATTCTGTTACGTACTACACTCTGTTACTCTCTCACACCTAAGAATGCTACAATACTATCTTCACACAGTTGTGCAAGATCAAAGCTTAAGATCATGTGAATACTATTCAACAAACAAAAAAAAAAATTCATGATCCAAATATTTCAGTTCCAAAACAAAAATAGGCAATACATAATTATATGACTGCAAATTTTGTGATTGATTAAGTATAAAATGAATCAAACGTTGGCAATTTTGTAACTACTGTATAACTGCAGATGCTGCCAATATATGCTTAAAGCTTGTACTTGTGCCAGTTTTAATATTCGCTCCACAGTTTGATATTAAAGTAGCAGCTGGTATAGTTTAATGATTTACCTGCAGAAGCAGCAAGTATTTTAATCGAACATGAGAATAACATGGTTTAAACGTTTGGTTTAGAAATAAAAAGAAGTAATAATAATTGTTCAGTGCATATAACACAAACCAAGTTAAGACTATTCAAATTCAAATGTAGTATACACCCTCATTTATGCATGCGACAGCTGGAAAACAACTAAAGAAACAGACTCTTTGAGAACAAATGCCTAAGGAAAATATTTGATATAAAGTGGAATAAATTGAAGAACAACGCAGAGATAAGACAGATGAGCAAACAACAGCTGTCTCAAGGGTGATCAGAAAAAGGAGGTGGACATATGTAGGTCACGTGATAAGAAGAAACAGAGATTCCCCAAAACAAGCTGTCAAGTGGAACACATCAGGCCGAGATAATACGATTTCCAGGAACAAAATCCTCCGACTACGAGACTGTTAGCTATAATACGAAACAGCCGGTCACTTTAATGTATTTCATCTTCTCAGTTAGATAATTTGTCACTATTCAGCCTTCATCAGTTATGGTAGATCTAGTGATCTAATGACAGCATTAATGTTAAAACTATGCTAGCTAGCCTGATGCGGTTGATGTGGAGAAAGCGATTTGCCAATGTTGCAGTTATTCCCTCTCTACTGTGTCAGGTTAATGACAAAGTACATTCTTCTCTAATGTGTCAGTTAGGTCCATGACAAAGTCCATACTTCTCTACTGTGTCAATTAGGTCGATGACAAAGTCCATACTTCTATACTGTGTCAATTAGGTCGATGACAAAGTCCAACCTTCTCTATTGTGTCAATTAGGTTAATGATGAAGTCCATCCTTCTCTATCGTGTCAAGTAGGTTAACAACAAAGCCCATTCCTCTCTACTGTGTCAATTAGGTTAATGACAAAACCCATCCTTCTCTGCTGTGTCAATTAGGTTAATGAGAAAGCCCATCCTTCTCTACTGTGTCAGTTAGGTTAATGACAAAGTCCATCCTTCTCTACTGTGTCAGTTAGGTTAATGACAAAGTCCATCCTTCTCTACTGTGTCAATTAAGTTCATGACAAAGTCCATCCTTCTATACTGTGTCAATTAGGTTAATGATGAAGTCCATTACAATGAAGCCTCTACCAGTATTGCAGGCTGTGTCAGAAAGTGGGTAGGATAAATAACCTAGCCGCTAAAAGTCGTAGGATTCCTTCATCAGAATTGTTCTTTCAAGGTTTACACCCCTTGCCTGTGACTCTCCCTAGCCACTCACAAGGCAGTGGTACAAGGCATCAAGGCCTTAGCGGTCCATGATGATGATGATGATCATCATCATCGCTTTCACTCCCTTGAGAGCATAGGCCACGGATAAAAGCTCTCCAGTCATCCCTATTCTTAGTATTATTCTCCGCTTCCTTCCATGTGCACCCCTTGTCTCTGAGGACTGTCATAATTTGGCGGTCAGTGCTTCTCCACAAATCCTAGTCCTTGATGTTTTGTTTTGTTTTTTCGGTGACATCTCATTAGACTGTCCATTATTATTATTTTTTAATCTTGGTCTTTCTCTGTCTCTCTTCCCCTATATCTTTCATGTTGTTATGGGGTTTTCAAACCCTTCTCTTCTTCTACACTTACTTCTGGGACAGAGTAGTATATAATCCTAATGCTTCTTAAAACAGTCCCAAGACAAGCAAAAGAATATCATTCTTCATTTTTAAAGTTGCTAGGTTTACCTTCACATCATTAGCAGTCATTCGTCATACAATGGTTTTAAAATGGACATGGTGCCTCTGTAAAGCTAATACTACAGCTTTACTTTACATAATTTATGCTGATACCCAGAGGAACATTTGGTGTGATATAATATTAGAGCTTTACTTCACACAAACCATGCTAATGTCCAGAGGAACACCTGCTCTTATGTATGGAATTATAACGGGAGCCCCATAGAGGGTAAATGATAAAATATGCTGGCCGAATCATTTATTCAGCAACATTTATGAAAACATACACAAATGTCATCATCATCATCATCAGGTGACGTGCCGATTCATTCATTCATTCATTTGCATGTCTCTTGCGGAACTTTGCCTCCCTAACACCACTTCTGTAGGCCTCTTGATTGTGAGCAAGATGGCTTGCTGCTGCTGCATCCATTTGCAGATCGTCAACGATGTCTTGCAGCCATCTTCGTTTTGGTCTTCCTCTTTTTCTTGTTCCCATTATGTATCCTTCCAATACGGTCTTCTCTAAATTATCATGACGTTTAATGTGTCCAAAATATTTCAGTTTTCTCTGTTTAATCCTCTTTACTAGCCAGCCTTCTTCAATATTAAGCTCTTGTAGTATAGATATATTTGTTCTTTTTTGTGTCCACGATATTTGGAGAACTCTTCTGTAGCATTTACATTCAGAGGCATTTATGTGTTTCTCAGCTGTTTTGTTAAGTGTCCAGATCTCACAGGCATATGTTGCGATGGGAAAGATGCATGTCCTTAAAAATCTTATTTTTGTGGTTCTGTCTGCTCCTCTCCACAGATTCTTTATTTGTTTTACCTTCTGAAGAGTGATAGATGTCCTCCTTTTAATTTCACTCATTGTATCTCCATTATTAGTTAGTATCGATCCAAGATATGCAAAACTCTCCACTTCTTCCAGTTTTTCCTCATTGATACATATTTCCGCTGCCTTGTTTGTTTTGTCAGTTGTCATCAATTTAGTTTTCTTTACATTAAGACAGAGGTTCTGTTCTTCGCTGTTCTAACGGACTGACATAATTAGTTTTTCCATTCCTTTTTGTGTTGTGGACAGCAATACTGTGTCATCAGCATATCTAATCTCTGGTATTTCATAACCTCCAATTGTTATGGCATTGTAATATTTTTTGTCTACATCGTCTCTAACATTCCTCATTATATTTTCAGTATACAAGTTAAATAAGTAGGGTGGCAATATGCACCCCTGACGGACCCCTTGTTTTATGTCAAACCAAGTTGTTGTTTCACCATTTATTGTTACTGCTGCTTGTTGGTCTAAATACAGCAATGATGTTAATTGTATCAAATGTGTTGGAAATCCCATTTTTTCCATTATTTCCCAAAGTTTCTGGTGTTGTACACAATCAAATGCCTTTGAGTAGTGTATAAAGGCTAAATATAGATTCACATTAAACTCTCTGCATTTCTCTATTATTAATGTTATATTGAATGCATGATCTCTTGATCCTCTTCCTTGCCTGAAACCAGCTTGGACCATACTGACTTCTTCTTCTATTTTCTTTCGAAGTCTACCCATTATGATTTTTTAACAGAATTTTACTGCCATGACTAATCAGGGTAAAAGTTCTGTAGTTTGTGCATAATTTCAGGTTACCCTTTTTTGGCAGTGGTATGAATACAGTTCTTTTCCATTCTTTTGGCCAAATACCTGAATACCATATCTTTTTACATAGTGCATGATAGACTGTTGTACACTCCTTTCCTCCTGCTTTAATAAATTCAGCTGTTATCTCATCACATCCTGGTGATTTACCATTTTTCAGATTCTTTATTGTCTATAAAACTTCTTCTATTGTCGGTTCGGGTTCTTTCTCCTCCAATAATAATTCACACTGTTGCTTTCTGCTTTGACAGTCGGTTGTTTCATACATTCCTTTGCAATATTCCTTCCATCTTTCTAGAATTTCCTCTGTCTCTGTCAAGGTATTCCCCATCTCATCACACATTACATTTAGCTTAGGTGTGACATGTCTTCGTTTCTTTAAACATTTCACTATCTCTTCCACACTTCTGATGTTCTTCTATTCTTTCACAACAATCTTGTATGTATTACTTTTTGTCTTTACTTATGTTTCTTCGTACTTCTTTTGTTAAAGTGTTATATTTCTCATTGTTTTTGCCGATTGGCGTTAGCTATTATGCTTCTCCAGAGTACACGATCCTTCATGCAGGCAATAAGCTCAGTTGGTGATCTCCTCTCACACCATCCCGTCAGACTGTCCAGTATCATTTCTCTTGGTCTTCCTCTGGATCTTCTCCCCTGTATTTTTCCTGCTGTTATAATAATTTCAATGCCCCCTCTTCTCACTGCATGTTCTATGAAAGTACATTGTCTCTTTCTTATTTTTTGACAAGATTGTTTTTATCTCCAACTCTTCTGAAACATTCTCTATTAGTTTTGTTGTCCTGGGAATTCGCAACATTCTTCTAATAAACCACATTTCTGCTACTTCTAATGACTTATGTGCATACCTGCCTATTGTCCATGATTCACTTCCATATAACAAGATAGTTTAGCTCTATGTTTAAAGGATATTACCAGCACTTTATATGGGGCCAGGGTTGCGAAGTGGTTAGTTTCACGTGGCCACGATCGGATGGTTCGAGTTCGGCCGGATTTTAAAAAAAAAACTTTATTTATCTTCCAGATAACAATTACAAATCATGTACAAGTGACGTGAGTTGAGGATGATTGCCGGTGGAGTGAAATAATGAGATGGTGGGCTTTTACAAACCATGAGGTGATAGCGTGGAGTATGATAAAGTTAATACTTTGTACATAAAATGTTACAACAAAAGTGTACAGTAATAGCATCACACACACACTCTCTCTCACCTACACACCCACAACACACACACACACACGCATGCGCCTATGCTTGATACCGCCATGGCTGTGTATTGGAAGTGACCAGAGTCGTAGTGGGTTATTGTTATCTATAGTCAGGCGTCGCTGTTTGTGTCGTCTTATCTAAACCTGGCTTTTGTATTTTCTTAAAACCCCCTCGAGGGTAGAGGTATCGCCTGGTCTGCTTGTCGCTTCGAAGGTAGACCTGTCTGACAGTTATTTGTCTGGTCAGGTTAATCCAGTCTTGCTACATTTGTTGAAAGATCCATCATAACATGTATAAATGTGTACCTAACAACTTTACAAGAAGCGTCTCATTTAAATGGAATTGTACATATATATATATATATATATACACATACATAGATATACATATATATACACACATATATATGTATGTATGCATATATATACACACATATATATATGCATGCATAACTATGTACTAAAAAAAAAACGTGGTTGGAACTCAGACAGGGGTGCGTATCTAATTCTTCACCCTTCAGTCAGTCATTCAAGAAATAGCAGATGAACAGTTTGGATTTGTTGAAGGAAAGGGAACACACAATGCCATTTATGCTTTAGGAACACTAACAGAAAGAGCTTTAGAAGTACAGAAAGATCTCTACTTATGCTTCATTGATTACACCAAGGCATTTGACAAGGTGAAACATAATGAAATTATTAAAATGCTTGAAGACATCAATATAGACGGCAAAGACCTGAGGATTGTAAAACATCTATACTGGCAGCAAGAAGCAGCAGTTCGAGTTGAAAATAGAATTGGAAAATATCAACCTATAAAACAAGGGGTGCGACAAGGATGTGTACTATCTCCAGACCTTTTTTCTCTGTATAGCGAGAATATTCTAAGAACAATCATCACAGAACCAGGCATAAAAATTGGAGAATACAATATTAACAACCTTCAGTATGCTGACGACACAGTACTGATAGCTGAGAACCAACAAGACCTGCAAAATCTCTTGGATAAAGTCGCCAAAGAAAGTGAACAGAAAGGCCTTACTTTGAACATCAAAAAGACAGAGACTATGGTTATATCTAAGAAACAGAATCCACCAGCATGCAGTATTAAATTAAACGGAACTATTCTAAAGCAGGTGCAGAAATTCAAATACCTTGGAGCAGTAATAACTTCAGATGGGAAATGCAGAACATAAATTAGGAACAGAATAGGCCAAGCAAAGACTGCATTTCAGAGAATGAGAAACATATTAACCAATACATCCTTATCAATGAATGTTAGAAAACGAGTCCTAAAATGTTATATTGAACCTATGTTGTTATATGGAAGTGAATCATGGACAATAGGCAAGTCTGCACAAAAATAATTGGAAGCAGCAGAAATGTGGTTTATTAGAAGAATGTTGCGAATCCCCTGGACAGCAAAAATAACTAATGAAGAATGTATGAGAAGAGCTGGAGAGACAAAAAAACCTTGTCAAAAAGATAAGAGAGAGACAATGTACTTTCATAGGACATGCAATGAGAAGATGGGGCATTGAAAATATTATAACAACAGGAAAAACAGAAGGAAGAAGATCAAGAGGAAGACCAAGAGAGATGATACTGGACAGTCTGACGGGATGGTGTGAGAGGAGATCACTAAGTGAGCTGATGGCCTGCATGAAGGATCGCGTACTCTGGAGAAGCATAATAGCCAACGCCAGTCGGCACGGCACATGATGATGATGAGCCTGGCGTCGCTGTTTGTGTCTTCTTATCTAAACATGGATTTTGTATTATCTTGAAAACCCTCTCGAGGTTGGAGGTGTCGCCTGATCTTATCGCTTGGAAGGTTAAACCTGTATGACGATCTTTGTCAGGTCAGGCTAACCCAGTCTGGTGACATTTGTTGAAAGATCCGTCGTAACATGTATAAATGTGTACGTACAAACTTTACAAGAAGTGTCTCATTTAAATGGAATTGTGTGTGTGTGTGTGTATATATATATATATATATATATATGCATAGTTATGTACTAAAAAAGTGATTGAAACTAAACATATAAACTTGTGATGAAAAAGAAGTGTTTGCTAAAGAGATGCAAATTTGATGTGAGTGCAGATGAAAAATCCAAAAGAAACATCAATGTTTCAATTATTTGTTTAGATATTTAGATGATATTTTGGACTTGCCTGACGGCCTTCGTCACTCCGTTTAGAGTCGGGCAATGTCTGGCGGGTGATTACGGGGGAGTAGTATAATATATAAGTATAATATATAAACTATTCAATTCAAATGTAATATCCACCCTCATTTATGCATGCGAAAGCTGGAAAACAACTAAAGAAATAGAAAAGAAATTAGACTCTTTTGAAAACAAATGCCTAAGGAAAAAACTCTGCATCAAGTGGAATGAATTCACGAACAATGCAGAGATAAGACAGATGACTGAACAACAACCAGTCTCATGGGTGATCAGGAAAAGGAGATGGACATATGTTGGTCACTTGATGAGAAGAAATGATCAGAGAATCCCAAAACAAGCTATCAAGTGAAACACAACAGGCTAAAGAAAAAGAGGCAGACCGCGTGAAACTCTGAAGAGGACATTATTAAGAGAGGCCAAATTAACAGGCATAAAATCCTTTGATGAGGTTGAAAGACTCGACGAAGACAGGAAAAATTGGCGAACTACTTTGCTAGCCCTGTGTGACGTTTAAAGGCACGGGAAGGATATAAGATATAAGTATAAGAGTGATTTAAGGATGAATTACGTACAAGTGAGAAATTGCTTTTATCTTATACTGAAGAGTGGAGAAAAGCACGCAGCTTTGAAAGGATTAGGTTTGGATTAGCCAGGGGATGGGCACAAAGGAGCTTTTTACCAACACACACGTGGCGACGTGTGTCACGCCAAGGTTTTGTTGCAGTTTGTGAAGTAAAGTTATGATGATTCTTGACTTTCAATTATTGGGGGGGGGGGGGGATGCTGGGGTGTACTTTCTTAATCTTTTATTCGAAAATGGTGGGTTTCGCATCGATTACTTGGACAGAGTAAATTTTTGAAAATTATTGAAGTAGTGTCATTCATCTGGGACATTCCATAAATCTCTCTCTCTCTCTCTCTCTCTCTCTCTCACACACACACACTATCTCTCTCTGATACTTTTTTTAAACTTTATTTCTTGCAGGATTACTGTAGCATAGCCTTGTAAGTAATGATTATAGTTATTATAATTATTATTATTATTATTATTATTATTATTAGTGACATGATCAGGAATAAAGAATGTATTGGGGGGCAGAGAAGTTATAGTTAGAGGAGCGAGGAACGGATACTCGGTACTTCAAAGACCTGATCAAAAGTAAAACCGTATCGATAGATCTGATAGATCGTGAGAGTGGTCCAGTTCTAGAGGTGCGACTTCGCGCGCACATGCAGTAGCCCAGGGGGAACAATTGACCAGTAGATCAAAGACTGAACAGAGAACGGACTAGGTCCCGAAGCAGGTAACATGAAAGAGATGGTGGACTTGTTAATGGGAGGTAACAATTAGACGACGGAGAAGAAAGTGAAGACGCCAGTTGCGACCGGTTTTGGCGTGGTCAGAACTTACGAATATAAAGAAGGGAGGAGGATTCAGAAAGAAAGGCAGAGGAGAGCAGATAGGGGTTCTGATAGAGGAGGAGGCAGAGAGAGATTTTGATAGAGGAGGACCAAAAGGTCCTAAACAAGTAGTCTAATAGAAGAACATAACAGATAGAGAAGTAGAGTTAGATTGAACTAGTGTAGCAAGAGATCGTACAGTAATTGTTACCAAGAGCTTTTGTATTACTGAATATTGTGAACGCTGCTTAAATACTGCTTGTAGAATTATGAGAATTATGATATTGTGATTCTGTGAGATTTCGTACTACTATGATGAAAATAATGAAATGTGTATAATCTTGCCTATGCCTATTATTACAAGTGAGTTATCAGCTATACGTATTGATCATATTGATATTATTTGTCAAATTAAAATGAATCAGTGAAATGTTCATGAGAAATCTTCTATTGCCATGTATGTGAAACTTCGACGTGTGATGTACCAAGGTGAGATGTGATGATAATAGAACATTCAATAATAACAATAATAATGAACAAAATAAAGGAACGAAAACATTGTTATAATGGTGCCCGTGCTTATTCCTGACATTTGGGAGGAGACGACCGGGCGTATAAGCGGCCACACTGAGAAGTATTGACTACTAGCGATCACGTGCAAGACTGTGTTGAACTGATGTGACATACGCGAAGAACAATTGTTTAACAGTGTTAATTAGAGAACATTAAAGAGACATTCACGAGGAACATCAACATCAGCGACAGAGGAACAGGAGATAGTTAGGTATTAGTTTGATTGTTGTTGAAATTGCAGTGTACATTGGTTTGATTTATATTGCTGTGTTAGAATATTTTTTTTACTAGAAATTATTGTATTTTCACCAAATATTTCATATAGTGTGAATAATACAGAGATTTTTGTTCAGAGATAGTATTAGAGAAAATGACAGAAACACCAGAACTAGACATACTGAAATGGGAGGTCAGATATTTGAGGAGAGAAGTATCTAGATTAGGTAGAGAGTTGAGACAGGAAAGAAATATGAGAATACATTACAATTTTTATCCCAGAATAGATGTTGGACAGACACACAACTCTTGTTATAGAAATGAGAGAGTTGGAAGAAGAAACAAATATCTAAACATGAGTTATAAAACCAGACAACCAGCCTACAACGACACAAGGTTTAGAGACACCAGACAACCAGCCTACAACGACACAAGGTTTAGAGACAGCTACCAGCACAACTCTTTTAAAAGAAACGATTGGCATAAATATGAGACGAAGAGGAATAAAACTAGGGTAGAAATAGTCCAGGCTGGTAGCCAGACAGTTAATGACAGAAAAGACAGGTCAACAAACACAGACCTAGGCGGATTAGCTCGCACAATGGTTGATGTAGGTGTGGGAGTGAGCGAAGATTGTTTGGTAAGAAAGAGTGATGTAGCCACAAACACTTTACCCACAGAAACATGTGATATTACCATAGAAACAGACAGGATCGTGTTAAAGGACGTAGCTACGCAGTCAGGTTATATGACTAAGGATGAAGAAACAAATATGGTAGATGTAGTATTAAGAGATAGTTATACATGTATGTCAGAGACGAAGATTGATTTGAAAGAGGATCATGTAAGAGACTGCAACAATAGTCAGAGAATACTAGATAGTACAGAGGGCTCACAAGGCACAATAGGTGCAGTAGATGTTGCTGAAATTAATATGAATGAAGAAATGGTGTCACCTGATTTTAAAGATGATGTGGAGGCATCCTCAGATGATGAGGAAATACCAGAGGCTCTGTTAGCATACATGGAAGAACAAATTTCTAACATTATAGAGACATGTAATCAATAACTTGCAGGCAGGATCAGAACAAGAATATTCATAAAGATGAGAGAATCTATGAGAGAGGATATAATAATACTACTACAGGATACAGAGAAAATAGTTTTATGTCAGGCCAGAACAGGACAGCTTTTAATGATGAGAAACTCTATGAGAGAGGTTATAATAATACTACTACAGGATACAGAGAAAATAGTTTTATGTCAGGTCAGAACAAGAGAATTTTTAATGATGAGAAACTCTATGAGAGAGGTTATAATAATACTACTACAGGATACAGAGAAAATAGTTTTATGTCAGGTCAGAACAAGAGAATTTTTAATGATGAGAGAAGGTATGAGAGGGGATATAGTAACCCCAGAGGAAACAGAGATAATAGTTACTGGGGCAGAGGAACGAGAGGAAATAGAAGGCGATACTAGTGAGAGATCTCTAATGTTATTTTACGGGTTCAGTTTGGCGCGCCTACATGTATATAAATATACAGGTGGTCATTCTTTTTTTCGATGATAATGTGACTTAATTTTTTTGTGTTTATGAGACGAGACTAATATGGCTCGCATTGATGATGTACATTTTTTTGCATTGCTACTAGGGTATTTTTAATGTTGAAATGCTCTTTTGTATGGTGAATAATAATGTAATATTGCATATTTTTGTATGATGAATGAAGTGCCTACACATTTTTTGGAGACATGGAAACAAACTTTTCATTTGTATTAAGAAGAGTAGGGTGAGATGTTTGGGTGTTGCCCGATTGTTTAGTGGAACCGAGAAGGTTGTGTTGTGATTATCAATACGAGGATACCCTCACCACTAAAAATGGTTGGCATAGAGGATGGAGACCCAAGAGTTATCATGATAGAGGAGTACTTGGGGGGTAAAATAATTGAAGTCAGTGGAACAAATTTCGTGAGAATACGATGGGAGTATTCTGGTCTTTCAGGAACCAGTACATCACATTTCACACTGAGTATGTATCAGGGAATGTGTATGAGATATCCTATGGTTGCCGCTGATGATGAGAAACGGGAGGTTTGTCGAATGAAAATTCATCATAAGGTCAATAAAGTGATTTGTTTTGAGGTTGGGCCTCAAATGTAATGACAAATTATTTTTGGTCATTTGAAAGAATGTATGTTTTTATTTTTCTTGAGTATGTATGGGAATACACTTTGATGCAGAATATGTATAATCTAAAGAAGAAGAATGAATTTATGTTTTATGGGCATGTGTAACAAGATGTAACTATTATTTTACATATTTTTCTATGATGGTTCAGAGTTATTGAGAGAATGTAACTACCATGTAATTGCTTAAGGCAGTCGATATAGCTGACAGTTAACATTCTGACTTAAACAAGGGGAGGTGACCGCAAAGTGATTTTTGTTGGTACTGTGGTCCACATGGAAATATATTTTGGTAGCTCATTACTTACAAGGCACTTTGCTAGTTTTTTTTTGTGTAGTCATAATGTTAACAATATGACTTAAACGAGGGGAGGTATGTAGCATAGCCTTGTAAGTAATGATTATAGTTATTATAATTATTATTATTATTATTATTATTATTAGTGACATGATCAGGAATAAAGAATGTATTGGGGGGCAGAGAAGTTATAGTTAGAGGACCGAGGAACGGATACTCGGTACTTCAAAGACCTGATCAAAAGTAAAACCGTATCGATAGATCTGATAGATCGTGAGAGTGGTCCAGTTCTAGAGGTGCGACTTCGCGCGCACATGCAGTAGCCCAGGGGGAACAATTGACCAGTAGATCAAAGACTGAACAGAGAACGGACTAGGTCCCGAAGCAGGTAACATGAAAGAGATGGTGGACTTGTTAATGGGAGGTAACAATTAGACGACGGAGAAGAAAGTGAAGACGCCAGTTGCGACCGGTTTTGGCGTGGTCAGAACTTACGAATATAAAGAAGGGAGGAGGATTCAGAAAGAAAGGCAGAGGAGAGCAGATAGGGGTTCTGATAGAGGAGGAGGCAGAGAGAGATTTTGATAGAGGAGGACCAAAAGGTCCTAAACAAGTAGTCTAATAGAAGAACATAACAGATAGAGAAGTAGAGTTAGATTGAACTAGTGTAGCAAGAGATCGTACAGTAATTGTTACCAAGAGCTTTTGTATTACTGAATATTGTGAACGCTGCTTAAATACTGCTTGTAGAATTATGAGAATTATGATATTGTGATTCTGTGAGATTTCGTACTACTATGATGAAAATAATGAAATGTGTATAATCTTGCCTATGCCTATTATTACAAGTGAGTTATCAGCTATACGTATTGATCATATTGATATTATTTGTCAAATTAAAATGAATCAGTGAAATGTTCATGAGAAATCTTCTATTGCCATGTATGTGAAACTTCGACGTGTGATGTACCAAGGTGAGATGTGATGATAATAGAACATTCAATAATAACAATAATAATGAACAAAATAAAGGAACGAAAACATTGTTATATCACGTCATAATTTGTTATTCCCTTTGTGGAAACAGATCTGAGAAAAATCTAGGACTAAACTTGCAGAAACTAAATCTAGCTTTGTTTCTGGACGTCCACACCAATTACCTGAACTCTGCGAGCAGGGCCAGTAACTTGTTCTAGGAATAATATTTAGCATAACAGCTTTGTATATGTGTATCTTTTGTGCTACGTGTGTTTCTATTATGTTCCGTAGTGTTGCTATACTGGGTGTGATTGTAGTGCATTCGTAAAATATGTGCTCTTCTGTTTCTTCTATGTTGTTTCTGCATAGGAGACATGGTGCTATCTGTTGGGATCTGTGTGCTTCTCTCTGTGTGGTGGGTGTCATGTTGTAAATAAGTCTAAATGGAATTTCGGTGCGATATTTCTAAGATGTAAGTTTGTGAACGTTTCTTTAAAGTCAAAGAGGCCGTATCTCCAATCTCTTTTGATCATGAAATGCAGTGAGGGTGCTTGGTTTCTGATTAAATGTTTGTAGATGCAATTTGTTTTACAGTGTATGAGTGTTTCGTTTCCGTGGATGGCCTGTATAGAGGTTTTGTAGAATGGTGGTAGTTTACCAAAATGGTGTTGCTGTGAGTTGTTTGGTGGAAGTAGGTTTGATAGTCTGAGTCCAATGTAGTAGTGAGCTAGCGCGTGCTGCTTTGGATGTTTGATGATGCGGCCCAAGTGGCTGATCCTGAGTGCTTGGATCTTTGTTTGTATGTCTTGGAGGTCGATTCCTCCATGTATCTTGTCCTGTATGAGAGTTTTATGTTTGATGCTGTATATAGTGTTTGTGAAGATGAAGCGTCTGATCTGTTTGTTGATTTCGTGTATTATCTGTTGTGGAGGGTCTAGTACTGTGGCTATGTATATTATTTATGGAATGATGTAAGTGTTCTCCACTGTGCTTCTACCGAATATCGTTGTAGTTTTATATTTGTATCTGTTTAGCATGTCTGTGATTTGTGCTACAAGTTTCTCCCATGTGGGTTTGTGTGTTTTGTTTGGATGTGATGGGAAAACGATACCATAAAGTTTTATGTTGTCTGTGTGTGTGAGGCGGACGGGAAAATCCTTTTTATTCCGCCATTTGCCTAAACCCATTATAACTGACTTCTGTATGTTTAGTTTTGCTCAACTGGCTTTGCCATACTCTGTGAAAGTGTCTAAGATGTTCGTTACTGATATGTCTTTTGGTGGGAAGAAAACAGTGTCGTCTGCGTAGGCAAGCAACTTTCTGTCTCCTCCTGGTATGAAAGTTCCTTTGATTGTCATGTCTTGTCTGATTTTCTCTAGAAGTGGTTCTAGAGTGAGCACATATAGCAGAGGAGAGAGGGGACAGCCCTGTCTCACCGATCTAGTTAGCCTGAAGGTCTCTGTAAGTGTGTGGTTTACTAAGACTTTGCCCTCAGGTTTGGAATAGAGGATGTATATCCATTCTCTAAAGTAGTTCCCTATGTTGCAGTGGAGTAATGTATTGTGTAAGTATTGGTGTGACACTCTATCAAAGGCTTTTTCCTGGTCTAAAGCGAGAACTGACGACTGGCAGTCCTTCTGGTGTGTATAGTGTATAATGTCTCGTATGAAATGTGTGTGTTGATGTATTTTTCTGTTTTCTACACTACATTGTTGGTCTTCGTGTATGAGTTTGTGCATGAAAGGTTTGAGCTTGTTGGTGAGCGCTTTTGCGAGGATCTTGTAGTCTACGTTTAGCAGAGATATAGGTCAGTAGTTTTTGAGCTGTGTCTTGTCTGAGTTGTCTTTGGGTATTAATGTAATGTATGACAGGTTAAAACTAGGTGGGAGTTCTTTGCGGTCAAAAGTTTCTGTGAAGGCATGAAAGAGGAAGGGATCTAAGATAGGAAAGAAGTGCTGATAGAACTCTACTGTAAGGCCATCTGGTCCTGGTGACTTGTCTTTTTGCATTCCTTGTACTGCTTGTGCTAAGTTTTCCAGTGTTAGTGGTGCATCGAGTGTATGTCTGTCCGTGTCACACAGCTGTTTAGTATATTGCATGTATTTGTCTTGTATGTGTGTTTTTGTTTTCTCTTCCGTGTGTAGGGTTTTATAATATATCCTGAAAGCCTGTGCTATGTTTTGTATGTCTGTTTGTTTGTTGCCATCTAGGTCTACTATCTCGCCTATTTGTCTGCTGAGTTGAATGTTTTGTTCTATCCCTAAGTAATGCTTGGTGGGTATTTCTTGAGTGTTAGTGTTGAGTCTAGTCCTCAGCAGTGCACCCTGAAATCTGTGTTGTCTGTGTTTATCTAATTCTTCTTGTAGTGTGAGTAGATGTGGTGAGTTTTTGTCTATCTGTTTTGTTAGTCTGATTGCTTCTTCAATTATTTTCTCCTGTCTAAGTCTATCTCTGTGTATCTGAGTTGACAGTGTCTGCGCTCTTTCTTTTATTGTTTTCTTCAGTATTTCCCAGTGTTGCTGAGTGTTGTGTGCGGGGATGTCGTTTATGAAAGTGTGAATAAGCTGTGTTATGTGATCTACAAACTGTTCGTTTCGGAGAAGTGTATTGTTAAATTTCCAGTGTGGTGATCGTTTGAATGGTCTATTTGTGTGTGTCGCGTTTAGTGTTGTGACTACTGCTTTATGGTCTATGAACTGTAAGGTTCTTGCGAGATGTCTGGTTTGTGTTATATGATGCGTCGAAGGTACATAAATTCTGTTTAGTCTGGTAGGTCTACAGTGGGAGTTGTTTTTGTGTGTGGTGTCTCTGCCTTGTGGATGTGTGTGTCTATATGTGTCCACTAAACTGTGTGTATCTATTATGTCTTGTAATATCTCTAGTTGGTTTTTATCATCTCTCCATGTTCTAACAATCTGGGCGGTAGCTTGACCTCCTATGATGTCTACATCAGACAGAACACAGTTAAAATCTCCTCCTAGTATAATGTTGTGTCCTCTGTACAGACGGGTAAGTAGAGAGTCTAAATCCTCGTAGAACATTGGCTGATGAATATGGTTAGGTGGAGCATGTATGTTGACTATGGTGTATGTGTGTGTATCGTTCGTCGCCTCTACTATGGCTATTCTCCCTCTACTATCTCTGCATGTTCTAACAATCTCCCATTTGTCTGACGTCTGTATTATTGCTACTCCCGACCCCGAAATATGTATCGCCAAGCTAAAACATGAGAATCTAAGGCCTAACTGTGTAGTGATTTGTGTTGCGTGTCTGTCCGTCTGTATGTTTGTTTCCTGTATGAGAATGAAATCTGGCTTGTGCTTTTGTATCAGTGAGACAATGTGGTGTAGTTTTGTTCCAGTGTTAATGCTTAAGATTCTAATTTCCTTATCCATTTCTTTAAAAAAATATTTTATCCTGCCTTGATCTGTTTAAACAATGAAAAAAAAAGGTTCTACATACTTTTTGGGTTGTAGTCCAAGCTGGTGCCTTTTGACTTGTCAAACTAATGAAATCCATGTGGAAGTTTGGTCCTGTTCGCACAGTTTGTTTTTTTTTTCACAATAGTTCATCTGTATCGATGATTAAAGAGAAATCCTCCTCGTCTGTATGGGCTTCTTCAATCTGTTGGGCCCATGAGACTGGAATGTCCGTTGGTCTGGTTGTGGAGTCCATGTTGTCATTGTTGAGGGAGACACTCCTTGGTTCTTCCCTGTTGGCATTTCTTGTTTCCGTTTTTTGATGCCGAGGGTCTGTTGTTCTGCCTTTCGTCGGCTGTTTTCTCGGTGTACACGGTGATGTTTTCCCCGTCACAGTCGTAGGAGATATCTGTAGCAGTCTTCCTTTTCTGCTGTAGTCGAATATTTTAAAGCCGTCGTCTTCAGTGTCTGAATGTGGCTCTATGTTATCTGGGGTCGGAACTTTTCTGCAGTAGTGGGTTGTTTGTTCGTTTTTGCCCACCGATTCTTCTCTTGGCTGCTGTTCCTGGTGCTTTTTGGTGGTGTCTTGTGATCTGGCTTGTTTCTTTGGACATTTGTTTGCCCAGTGCGAATCAGATCCGCATGTCGGACAGGGCGTTTTCCTCTCCTGCAATGTTATTGAAACTTTGAGTTCTTTGCTTCCCTTGGTGCTGTATAGCGTGGTAAAGTGCGGAACTTCGGTTTTACGGTGGCATAAGAAAGTCCATTTATCGTGGGCTTTCTCCACGCGTGAGACTTCGGCTTCCTCGTCTCCGGTCAGGTGTATTACTAGGCGCTTGACCATCTGTATTTTGGTGGCTGGTGGCAGCCAGTGTAGCGTCCCCTTGACGCGCTCCTTGTCCATATGCTCTATCATTATGGTTAAGTTGGAATCCGACAAGTCAAATGTCTTCCCATGTAAGGAGTTGTAGTGTGCGATGTGAGCCGCCTGGCTCAGGGTAGCAAACCACTTGGTTTTGTTTTCCTAGCGACACAACGTCGCCACACCGTTTATCCCAACGCCTGTCGGACCGGCCAGAATGCTGTACATGTACGAATATGATATTTTTGTTGCATTTTGTCCTCTGGCTGGCTGTGATAATCAGGGTTCCAGGACTGTGGTACTGCCCATCCTCCATTTCCTCTTCCTCGTTGTAGAAGACCTTTCCAATCTCCATTTTGAATTGTAATTGTTTGTAACTGCTTGAAAAGCAAGTATAAACAAGTACACTTTGATCTTAGCCAAAAGGCCGAGAAACGATCACTTGCCCTCTAGCCTCTGGACTTCCTCTTCTTGGGGGCTCATTCCTCCTTCGACTGCTCTAACCCATATTTTTATCCTGAAGTCCGGTCTGATGACTGACCAATAGGTACTTTGGCTCCGCCTTCAGTTGCCCTCTGGTTCCTATGAGCGTTCCGATTGGTTCTCACGTCCCAACCTGTCAGGTTAGCGTTGTCTAGTGTCCATCCCTTTTCCTGGGGGTAAACCTTGCGCTGTATTTACTGAAGGTTAATCCGTTTATTTATTTGACATGCCATTTCGTAGACTATCTGTCGCCAACAAGACCCTCGTCCCTTCCTAAATCTGCCTAGTTTCAATGTCTGTTTTCCCACCTCTGACTAGTTGTTTCTGTGTCACTGCGTTGGTATCATTTGGCCGTCCCACTCTCTGGCGTCTTTTTGTAGTATTTCCTATATCTCGGCATCACTGTGTCTGTCTTTTCAATATGTCTGTCTCCTCTGTTTACTTTTGTCAGTGTCCTGTCATGCTAGTGTCATGGAAGTTTGTTTTCTACCTTCTATACATTTCCTACCTACTTTTTCTGTTGCTATTCGATATTACTATTTCCTCTCCAACATATTTATAATCATATTCATAATCATATTCATAATCCTAGTTACGAGGGACTGTGCTACATATGTTGCGATGGAAAAGATGCACACCCTTTAAAAAATCTTATTTTTGTAGTTCTGTCTGTTCCTTTCCACAGCTTCTTTAGTTGTTTTACGTTTTGAAGAGCAATAGATGTAAACCTTTTAATTCCCCTCACTGTATCTCCATTATTAGTTAGTAATGATCCAAGATCTTCAAAATTCTCCACTTCTTCCAATTTTCCCTGATTGATACATATTTCAGCTGCCTTATTTGTTTTGTCAGTTTTCATTAATTTAGATTTAAGCGCATTAAGATAGAGGTTTCGCTCTTCACTTTTCTTACGGACTGACATAATTAATACTTAATTAATGTTTTTCATTCCTTTTTTGTGTTGTGGACAGTAATAAAAAGAGAGACCGATCAGAAGCAGCTGAGCTAAGAACTGTAGAAGCTGAGATGAATAGAGTGTAACAATACGTCTTGAGCACCATATACATGTTGTCTTTATACAGGGCACCATGTTTGACAGAGTCTCAACTGCAGAGAAATGAAGAGAACTTGATTCTATTCTGCTAGACGCCACAAAACGTCATGTCGGGTAACTGCTTAGTTTAACCTACTAAACACAGTGATCTGCCCCCATAGTTTTCACCTCCTACAAACTAATCCTTTAGCTCGCTAGTTCCCAAAGTCGAAGATACTGTAAGTCTGGGGCGATGAGATGATCCTAGGCGGTGAGGGGGAAAAGAAGGGGAGGAGGCATCATAACTCTTTCTCTCTTTCCCTCCCTCTCTTTCTCTCTCTTTCTCTCTCTTTCTCTTTCTCTCTTTCTCGTCTTCAGTGCCCAAGATACATAGAGCTGCTGGTAGCAAGATATTTCCACATTTCTCCCTCCCTAACTATCTTCCATGACCATCCTTTGTTTATCAGCATTTTCACTGCTATACGTCTTCATGTCTCTTTTTAAATGTTAGTGCCTTCACATTTCTAGGCCACTACGGCACTTGAATTAGTGATGCCAGCACCTGTCCTAGCTGCCTTTATTTTCCTAAGAAAACCTCAGGTGTCCCTTTTTTTTTTGTTGTTGTTGTTGTTTTGTTTAGGAAGCTGGGTTGACCAGGGTGTCAGCTGGTCCGAAAACTTCCGCCCGAATCCAAACTTGAATCAAGGAACTTGTGATCAGCAGCCAAGTGCACTTACCCCTAAACCACTGCTGCACTGTAATTATTCATCATCATCATCATCGCCTTTCACGCCTTTGAGAACATAGGCCACGGATAAAAGCTATTCTCGGAATTATTTTCTGCTTCCTTCAATGTGTATCCCTTTTCTCTGAACACTGTCGTAATTTATCTTCCGAGTAAGTCTAGGTCTTTCTTGTTTTCTATTTCCTTAATGTCTAAAATCCTCCTCAAGCAGTAGTTCATGAATGTTTATATCTTCTGTTGTATTGTCTTGTATTGTCAGCTAACCCATGTCTCCGAACCATATAGTAGGACAGTCTTTACGTTTGTATTGAAAAACCTATAATTATTCGTATATCTTACATCCTTCCCGTGCCGTTAAACGTCACATAGGGTTCGCATAGTTGTTTGCCAAGTTTTCCTGTTTTCGGCAAGTTTTTCAACTTCATCAACGGATGTTATGCCCACTAAACTGGCTTCTCTTAACAATGTCCTCTTTAGAGTTTCACGTGGTTGACCTATTTTTTTCGGAATGTTGTGGTTCACTTGATAGCTTGTTTGGGGATTCTCTGATTTGTTTCTTCTCATCACATGGCCTACATATGTCCATCTTTTTCTGATCATCCATGAAACAATTTGTTGTTCGCTCATCTGTCTTATCTTTGTGTTTTGTTGAATTCGTTCCAGTTTATACCAAATATTTTCCTTAGGCATTTGTTTTCAAAAGAGTCTAATTTCTTGTCTGTTTCTTTAGTTGATTTCCAGCTTTCACATGCATAAATGGGGGTGGATATCACATTTGAATTGAATAATCTTAACTTGGTTTTTGTGCTTATAACTTTTTAATTCTATATGTTCTCAAGATTTTTGAAGGACAATGCTGTTTTTGCAATTCTAACTTCCTTCTTGGTGTCACCATCCTGGTCTATGTAGCTGCCAAGGTATGTAAATTGGTTTAATTCATCAACAGCTGTTCCTTCTACATATATTTTTCCTTCTTGATTAATGAGAAGTTTCATTATTTCTTTGTGTCTTTGTTAACTTCAAGAACTATTTTGCTAGCCAAGGAAGACAGAGAATCTGTTTTTTCCTGTATTGATTTCACATTGTCACTGATAAGAGTTATGTCATCTGCAAAATCAAGATCTTCTATTTGGGCCTCATAATCAATGCCGGTTTTACCTGTACAGCATCTGTTTTATTATGAAGTCTATGGAAATTCCAAAAAGCAAGAGAGATAATGTACATCCTTGTTTCGCGCCTGTTTCATCTGAAACCATTCGCTCATTCCTTCTTCTGTCTTGACTGCACAAACATATCCGTTGTAGAGATCTCTAATGATGTTGACAATTTTAGACGGTATTTCATATAGTCTTAAAATTCCCCACAATAAATCTCTGTGTCTGCTATCAAATGCAATTTTTAAAGTCTACAAAATTCAAGATTAATGGTTTCTGTTTTTCATTATGCTCTTCTAGTATTATTCTTAGAGTAAAGATCTGGTTGAGATAGCTTCTTCCTTTTCGAAATCCTGCCTCTTATATATATATCTTATAAAATTTTTTATAATTATTACTTCACATAAATTGTGCTAATGTCCAAAGGAATATTTGGTCTTGCATAAGGAATTACAAAGGGAGTACCACAAATGGTACATGATAAAAGTATGCTTGCTGAATGTCTCATGTATAAAAACATACATAAAACAGAAGAAAAAATAGAAAATAAACTAACCTTTGCAAATATCTCAGAGTTTATTCTTTCCAGAAAGAAAAACTACATTAAAAAGTGGTATATTGTTTCCAGAAAGAAAAACTAGATTATAAAGCGGTAGTGATCAGCACAATAATGACTACAAAACAATGATAATGAAAAGTACATTAAAAAAAAAACAAAAAGAAATGATGACAAGTACCTGGGAAAAACCCACAAAACAGCAATGATCATAAGTACATGGGAAAACTGCACAATGGCAATGATGATAATAGTGGAAAAAAAATAAAAAATCAGATGTCAGTGGAACATGTGAAAAAATATCCTGATACTTACACATAAAATAATATAACAATATACTTACACACAAAACAATTAACAAATATATTTACACACAAAACAATTTAACAATATATTTACACACAAAACAATTTAACAGTATACTTACACACAAAACAATATAACAATATATTTACACATAAAACAATTTAACAATATTAATTCATTTGCATGTCCCTTGCAGAACTTTGCCTCCCTAACAGCACTCCTGTAGGCCTCTCGGTTGTGAGCAAGATGGCCTGCTGGTGATGCATCCATTTGCAGATCATCAACGATGTCTTGCAGCCATCTTCGCCTTGGTCTTCCTCTCTTCCTTTTTCCCATTATGTATCCTTCCAAGATGGTTTTCTATAGATTATCATGACATTTAATATGTCCAAAATATTTAAGTTTTCTCTCTTTAATCCTCTTTACTAGTCAGCCTTCTTCAATATTAAGTTCTTGTAGTATGGATATATTTGTTCTTTTTTGTGTCCATGATATTTGAAGAACACTTCTGTAGCATTTACATTCAAAGGCATTTACATGTTCCTCAGCTGTTTTGTTAAGTGTCCAGGTCTCACAGGCATATGTTGCTATGGGAAAGATGCATGCTTATTTTTGTAGTTCTGTCTGTTCCTCTCCACAGATTCTTTAGTTGTTTTACTTTCTGAAGAGTGATGGATGTCCTCCTTTTAATTTCCATCATTGTATATACATTATTAGTTAGCAGTGATCCAAGATATTCAAAACTCTCCACTTCTTCCAGTTTTTCCTCATTTATATATATCAGCTGCCTTGTTTGTTTTGTCAGTTGTCATCAATTTAGTTTTCTTCACATTAAGATATTGTACATTTAACAATATACTTACACATAAAACAATATAACAATATACTTACACATAAAACAATATAACAATATACTTGTACATAAAACAATATAACAATATTTTAAAACAGCATTTTTCTCTCCAAAACTGCTTCCACAACTTGAGAGAAATCACTCCAGAATTTGTGTTGCTGTGTCAGCTTATCTTTAAACTCCACCTTCGACGTCTGATAGTCTACGCCTCTTCAAGACACCATCTCGTATTGGAACTAAGACCTGTAATGTTTTCAGAAAGCAGTGTGAATATCTGGAACAATTAAACATTTTAGTTCGATCTTCATAAAAATAATCCTCTTTCTACATCACATCCAGACTTTTTTTCACACAACATACACAAAGCTTACACAAGAATATTTCCATACAAGTTAACCCTGTGTTCCTTATTCTTGTCAAATTAACTTCTCATTTGACCCTAAAGATAAATGTAAGGTAAAGTAAGGTAAAGTAAGGCAAGGTAAGCTCCTTCATGCCATAAAAGCACCTATAGAATACAGAGTTAGTGACCATATCTTCCATGACCTGTTGGCACACTAAAGGGTTATATAGTCAGAATTACACCTGTTGCCTTTCCTACCCCAGCTTAAAGAGGAACCAGGTACCCAATTCAACAACTGAGTAACTGAGATGCCCCACGGCAGACTGCGTACTCTTATCTTATTTGATTTCTTCTAACTCACTTCTTTATCTGTTTATATTATCTGTCTCTTTTCATCAATCTCTCTGAGTACAGGATTACTACTGTCACATCCCATCATCTTCTCATTTAATATTTGTAAGTTGTATATCTGCTAATGTTATGTTTCTTTCAATCTAGGTGTAAATACAGGTGTGTGACACACTTATTTTAGAAAAGTTGCCCTCAAAATTAAAGACTGTCTACTTCTGAGGTGAAAACCCCCTACACACGGATATTTGTAAATATGAAATCAGGCATGTGTGTAAAAATAATTTTTAAAAACCCAAAAAATGTCACGGCATATGTACTGATTTCCCCTAAGTCTGCAGGGCGGGGAGTACTTTGATTTTACTAACATCTTAAATCCTTCCCATGCTGCTAGTAAGGCTCACATGGTAGCTTGCCAAGATTTCCTGTTTTCTGTGAGCTTTTCAACCTCATCAAAAGATGATATTCCTACTAAACCAGCCTCTCTTAACAATGTCCTCTTTTGAGGTACTTTGATGCTGAAAGATTAATGGCTGCTTATCAGCTGCAGGCAGCACAAATTCTACAAGCTTGGTTTTTAACTTTGCCCCTCTCAAAATCAGTTCCATCCACATACAAGAGATGTAGGACTCCATTCAGGATAAAGATGGTGAAGCTACAAAATAACTCATTTACTTTACTATTTCTGTCTCTCTTTCTGTTTGTCTCTTCCTTTCTGCCTTACTGACAATAAATCTCTCACTTTCTCTACCCTTTCCTCACCTTATGCAAAGACGGATCTGCAGCTACAGCATCTACAAACTGCTTTGTTGGTGTGTCTCCTTTAGAAGGTATGTAGCCATCTCCATAAAAGAAAGCATTATCCACAAGAATAGTGCCTCCTTGATTAAGTAATCCTCCATCCAAAAAAAGCTGAAAAAAGAGGTGAATAAGCAACAATGTAATGTATAATGTTATGTAATGTGATGCACTGTTATGTTATGTAAAGTAATCTTATATTATATGTGTATGCATATATGTATGTATGTATGTATGTATGTATGTGTGTATGTATATATGTATGTATGGTGCATGTTGGTCAGCTAGTTAGTCAGTGTAAATGCTCCTACATGACTTCTGCTAGTGTGAGCTTGAACTCAGCAACAAATAACTGATATGAACTCTACTTCCTGTCCACCACAAGGTCAGTGTTTACCCCCCTCTCATGACATAAGATTTAGCAGCC
The DNA here is from genome assembly GCA_009760885.1 of Achatina immaculata. Taxonomy (NCBI): domain Eukaryota; kingdom Metazoa; phylum Mollusca; class Gastropoda; order Stylommatophora; family Achatinidae; genus Lissachatina; species Lissachatina immaculata. The sequence goes on from CM019701.1 coordinate 23,694,415, forward strand.
TCGGCTCATTTTCATTTGACTGCTCCTTCTAAATCAGACTGTCACTAGAGCCATCACAGTCATGATTAAAGTCATAGTTAGTATTACTATATCTATCACTGCTGTTACAGTCAATGTCAGTACTTCCTCCTCTACAATGGCTGCATTTATAATCTAAACTTCTGCCACCATAACAAACTGGTATCAACACAATATGTTTTACAGGTTATGATCAAATATGAAGGTGAATCAAACTGTAATGGTTCTCTAAAAATTATAAATCAAGTGCTAGACAGTTCTACTAATATGTTATGCCCTCTTTCTTTAGAAACATGAACATGGAGCCATGCTAGACATTTTGAAATACGAAATCAGCAAACCAGATCCAAGATGGCTGCTCCTTTAGAAGCGTGCATGAGACAAGAATAGAAAGCAGTTTGTTTGTTTTTTCATTGGTTAAGTCAGGTGAAAAACCTGCAGATATTCACTGCAGAATGAAGGGGCAGTATGGGACATTTATGTGTCACTTTGGCAGGTATATGAGTGGCGCAGGAAGTCCAAAAGTGAGGTGTCAAATTTGGCTGATGCAGCTCACTCCTGCCAACCTCACATCTGTGAATGCACATGACCCTAATACTGAAGTGGAACAAATGATACAGGAAAACCAGCAGGCAAAAGCTGATGAGATGGCTGGAGAATTGAAGAATAGTCATGACTTGGTCCACCACATCATTCACGATGTGTTGCAATACTGAAAAGTCTCCATCAGGTGAGTACCAGAACAATTCACACCCAAGATGAAATAAAGCCATGAGGATAAATCTTTTACAACATTATGAAGAAAGGAGATGGCTTTCTATGATGAATAGTCACTGGAGATGAATGCTAGGTACGTTACTTCCAGCAAAGTTCTACAAGGGACATGTGAATGAATGAATGAATGAATGAATGAATGACCAGCACTTATACCTTCATATAATCCAAATATTCATCTTTGTCTGCATCCAAAAAGATGATATCAAACTTTTCTCTCTCGCTATTCAAATCTTTCAGAGCATCTAAAGCTTTGCCTGTGAAAAGCAAAAGGACAGTTTATTTATGTATTACAATCACTATTTCCTTTCCTACATAAAATTTTCAACTGTCCTGAATTTTGTGGTGCAGTCCTGTATTTTAGGGATTTGTCCCAGGAATTGTATTACTTCAGTCAGAAAACATAAATATCTTTCTTACTTAATTTACTTGCTTCATCCTTCCTCTTGTACCATGAGGTGTCAAGGGGAGATGCATTTGGCATCTTTGGGCCATATGAGTGGCCTCAGTGATGTTCATGCCATAATTCATGAATGTTTCGATAACTCCATTTACCCATCTTTTCCAGGGTATTCCTCTTCATCTGTGTCCTGTAGTTCTTTGGTTGAAGATCCTCACAGCATTCAACCAATTATCACCTATTTTAAAACACATGTTTCATAATGTCCCATATTCTCATGTTCACCACATAATCGGAAATACCCAAAATTGTTTATTAGTAGATTTATTTTTTTTTAAAATTCACCCTGTAGAGAAATAAAAGAAAGTCTAATAGGCACATTTGCAAGCAAAATTATAAACCTAACCGACTGATTAAAATGTTGGGTTAAAATTTAAATTTAACTCCCATCTCTTTTGACTGTGTGTCCCATATTTGAACCTGGAGAAGATGGTCAAATTAATCCCACAATATCCATATCAGATATAAACTAAAGCTACTGACTTCTGGGCTGGACTTGACCAGGTTTTCTTTCCTTGTGTTCACAATCTTGAGAGTATCTTGATGATTTCTAGAACAATCTACATTCAACCTACCTACGATGATCTTAACCTTCTTGTGGTGGTGAGAGCTCTTCACAAGCTCCGTGACCAAGTTCTTTAGATATTCGTCTATGTCAACAGAAACCACTTCCCCATCAGCTAGAGAGAAACAATAAAAAAAATGTAGGGCCATTTTGAATTTATTTTAGATAGAGAAGAGGTGATTTGATTATAATTTTTAAGATAATGAAATAGTTTTAGGATTATAAATATCAAAATAAAAGGCATGAATATTGAGTTGTGGATCACCATCGTCGCACATGATCAATGCCTAGTCACCAGCTGACCAGATACTGCCAACTAGTTTCACCATCACCATAAACTCCATAGCTAGCAGAATCATTCCTCTTCCTTGCCAGAATGTTAACCTTGGTACCCATTTTTTCTTGAGGCTGGGTGAACTCCGGAAATTATTTTTTTTTTGTTGCGAGCCACGGTCTGACCACCATTGTGGTGAATGGAAATTGAAACTGAGTCACATGGTCAACAAGTTAGTGACTAATCCACTGCTTTAACATGGCTCCAAAATATCAAGATAATGGAATATAAATGATTGTTAGGATGATAAATATCCAGTAAATAAAATAAAATTGAGGGTTAGGATGACAAGTACCCAGATAATGGAATATAAATGAGTGTGGGAAAGATAACTATCCAGTCATGCCATCCAGTCAAAAACTCACACATCAAAGACCTGGGTTCAGTTCTCAACTACATAACTGTTACAAGATGACTTCTTCTTTGAAACTCTGCCCTTTCCTCTTTATTCATAAAATGTTTCTTATCAGCCAATCCAACCTCCATTTTTCTAATTGTTTACTAATGAAGACCTTCGGGATGCTGGAAATGATGATATTATCTTATATCTCCTTTCTGGCTGTTAATCACAGATTCTGAAATCAGCAATTTATGCAAAGTGACCAGTCATCCAGTATTATATGAGACAGTCCCATATTTTAAAGATTTGTCCTGGGAATTGTATTACTTCACTTGGAGTGCCTAAATGTCTCTTATATTAAAACACATGTCCTATGTTGCCTCATATTGTCACATATTTCCATCTTTGATTGCCACATATTCAGAAATACTAAAAACTTTTTTAAAACGTATCTCGTTGGAAATATTTCTAATTTGAAATACACGGACATATAGCACGTTTCACGGCGATCTGCTCCAAGGACATCATGGACAGCAGGAGCTACTGTAATCTCCCATGTCAGCAACAGTATGGCCACAAGAAAGTTTTCTTCGCTTGTTAAGGAGTTGTTACTGATGCAAATATTAACAATACTCCATGTACTGCCACTCACTGTGGTCTGCTTTCTCTGTAACTTTACATCATCATTCTCCAATTCTTTGAGGTCCAGTACAGAGTGGGGAAAATCTTTTCTGATAAGAACAACCTGTGTTTGGCTTATTGGATTAGTATAGTAGATATACGAAGGGGAGTCACTAAGTAAATCGCAAATGCCTGTTACAAAAAAAAAAAAAAGAAAAAAAAAACTAAATGCGACAGTAGTTTGAAAACTTTTAATTCTTGAACCTACATTATTCTCCTATTTCTCAACGTAATCGCCACCAACACTGATACATTTGTCCCATCGTGTAATCAGTGATGCAATACCCATGGCGTAAAATCCGGGAATCCTATTTCTGAACCATTTTTTAAATTCTGTTTCCAGTTCTTCGTCACTCGAGAATCTTCTCCCGCCAAGGTGGTTTTTCAATGGACGAAACAGGTGAAAATCACTTGGAGCTAAGTCAGGACTATAAGGTGGATGTTCAAGAACTTCCAAACCCAACTGGCTAATTTTCTCTTGGGTTAACCGAACCGTATGTTGTCTGGCAATGTCATGAAAGAGAAGCACACCTCTAGTCAGCAGACCAGGACATTTTCTTCGAATTCCATCCCCTAGCATCGAGAGAACGTCACAGTACGATACAGAATTCACACTGTCACCATACTTCTGGAACTTGGTCAATAACACACCTTGATAATCCCAGAACACTGTCAGCAAAAAATTCCCCGCAGAAGGTGTAATCTTGAAATTTTTTTGCGCATAGCGATGACGGATGTTTCCATTGCATTGAGGCACGTTTTGATTCGGGTTGGTAGTGGTGCACCCAAGATTCGTCTCCAGTAATAATCCTTTGGAGCATGTCTTCACCTTCACATGCGTAATGACAGAGATGCTGCAATGACAAACTAAACTGGTTCATTTTGTGTTCATCATTCAGATCTCTGGGTACCCAACGTGAGCAAACTTTCCGAAAATTCAGTTGCTCTTGCATTATTCTGTAGGTTAACATCCGATTGCACTTGCTACACTGTCTATTGTTAGTCGTCTATCAGCTCTGATAATCTCATTCACACTTTGCACAGTCGCTTTTGTTGCAATCTGAACAGGACGGCCAAGTCGGACATTGTCAACAATTTCGGCGCGTCCCTGAGAAAATTCTTTTACCCATTTATAGACCGCTTTACGTGATAAACACTTTTCAGCAAAAACTGTAATAATTTCCTTATGAATGTCCTCAACTGAATGTCATTTAGCCCACAAAAAATCGCACTACACGTCTCTGTTCTTCTTTGGTACACACTAACAGTTGGGTAGACATTGTGTTATTGCTTTGCGCATGAGAACGTAACTCCCAGCACCCCATAATTACAACTATTATAAAGTTGGATGATAATACTATCAAATGATATATTTGAATACTACATGATAACTGCCACACTGATAAAATATTTCAATTTGTGAGTTACTTAGTGATTTCCCCTCGTATTTGGGATAGTTGAAAAATAATCTGACTGCATCTCCTGCAAGAGGAAAATATACAGGAGGCGTTCCAATTTAGCTCCCTTTTGTTTGGCACTCCTGCAATTCCAATATCGAGTGTTAATGTACTTTAAACGTATTCTCTCAGACTTCATTCAGTTTTTTTTTATTTTCTACTCTCTTTCTTCTCATATTGAGAGACTATGACGTCAATACGAGGCTCTGGCCAGCATGACGGAGTATGTGCTGCTCAGCCGATGCTAATTCCAACATCAGAAACAAACACTCTCTCTCTCTCTCTCTCTGAACCTTAAATGCCCAGGGCACATGGGGCTTCCACAAGGGTTTTCCACAAATGCCTGTCCTTCGCCTTTTTTTCTGCTCTTGCCCAGATGAGCCCTCTATTGCGCAACAACCTTTCTGCTGTTCTTCTCCATGTCTCTTTTGGTCTACCCTTACTTCTGTTCCCCTGTGGTGTCCATCTTAGTGCTATTTTTGGTAGTGAGTTGTCAGTCATTCGGAACACATGTCCCAACCATCGCCAGCGTCTTTCCTCAATAACTGTTGTCAGTGTTTTCATCTGCATTTCTGCTAATAAGATATTATTTCTTATGGTGTTTGGCCAAAATATTTTTCTAATTCTTCCTAAACATTTAGTCTGGAAAGAATTCAACTTGTTTTCTATGGTTTTGGTGATTTTCCAGCATTCACTTCCATAGAGTAGTACACTTAGAACATTACTCTTAAATATCCTGATTTTCATATCCTGAAACAAACACTAGGCCAACTATTAAACATAAACCAATGTATACACTTCACAGGACAGAAAAACAATGCCGCCATCTGTGCATTGTGCCCAACAGACTAAGGAGGACCCACATATAGAGGTAAGGAGATATGTCAATAAGACAGAAGAAAGAAACAGCACCATGACAGTGCAGTGAGAAGAAAGAGAGCACGAAAATGTAAAACAACAAACTGAATGAAATTTGAGAGAATAAGATTAAGGAATAAGGACTTTGTGCAGGAGGCAGCAAAAGATAAAACACTGTAAAGTTTTGGTAACTGCACAGAAAGATGAATAATAAATTTAGAACATGGACTGGTTTCAACATCAAGGATAAGAATGACCAGGTTCTGAAGACAGGCACAGAAAAAGGGGCAGCATTTTTCCACAGATGGCCATGGTCATTCAGAAAGCAAAACAAAAGGGCTCAGCACAGTGAAGACCATGGCAGATGCTGGTCTGCCACAATGGTCTGCTGATGCGAGTGTTAGTGATGTCAGTAGCTCATTTTGGCTTCGGACTTCTGACTTTGTCCATGACTCAGACAACCAAGCTCGAAAGAATACAAAATGAGACCATGAGAACACTTCTAATGTGCACGAAGAACACTCTGATTATAACAATGCACTACTTGCTGGATATGTCCAGCATGAAAGTAAGACACAAGTATGTGCAAGTGAAGATGTACTTCAGGACTGTCACCACAGCAATCCACTCCCTTCTACCAGAGTTGAACTCAGCAAAAGGCAAGCTCATCAAGTGAGGGAGATCATGGATGGCAGAGGCAGAAGAGACACTGTCAGCAGTCTGCAACCCAAAGCAGATTCCTCCTTGAGCC
>CM019701.1:23700752-23717102 GCA_009760885.1 Achatina immaculata
TCAATCAACCAAGTGCCGTGCTGTGTGGCGTAGGTGATCATTTCTCTCCACAATTCCCTGTATTTAGACTTGATTATGAGACCCACCGATGACTTTCTTCCTAGCCATACTGACAGCCTATCCAGTAACTTCTCTCTCTCTCTTCTTCTTCTTCTTCTCTCAGTTTTTCCAGTTGCCACAATGTGTTCCAATTTTCCTCTTCTCAGAAAAATGTCCTACAAATCTCGCTTGTCTGTCTCTGATCTTTGCTGTAATTTACCTTTTAACTCCAGCCTCTCTTAACAACTTAAGATATGCAGACGACATAGTTCTGACTGCTAAAAGTGAAAGGGAGCTACAGGCTCTTCTGGACATCGTGGTTCGTGAAAGTAAAAGTAAAGGTCTCAGTCTGAATAAAAAGAGGACTGAAGAGTGGTCATCTCAAAGAAAAGAATACCACCAAAATGTAGCATTACCATCGATAGCACAGAAATGAAACAAGTTGATAGATTCAAGTACTTAGGAACGATTATAACAGCTGACGGAAATATCACAATGAAATAAAAAGCATATGTGCGCAGCCAAAGTCAGCATTCCAGAAGATGAGAAGCAAATTGTGCAACAGATCCATATCAAAGGAAACAAGATTCCGAGTACTTAAATGTTACATCGAGCCTATTTTGTTTTATGGATGTGAAGTGTGGTCCATGAATAAGAGAGTACAGCGGGAAATGAGGCCATGGAAATGTGGTTTACAAGAAGGATGTTGAAGGTATCATGGACAGCTAAGAAAACCAACGAAGTAGTCTTAAGGTTGTACCCGCCAATTGATATTCCTGGCAAGCTCTCCATATTTCTCATAATGTTTTCACTGTGCAAAGAGAATAGGTCAGGAGATAGAACACATCTTTGTCTCACTCCCAATTTTATGTCTTGGAATCCTCCTGTTTGGTTATCAACATTCATTGCTGCCGATTGCTGCCAGTATATGTTTTTGATAAGTTTCAGATCTTACCCATCTATGTTGATGTCTTTCAGCATTCTTATAATTTCTGTGTGTCTCACTTTATCGGAAGCGTATAGGTCCTTCTTTACTTCTATTGATCTTTCCATCAGTGTTCTCAATATATATATATATATATATATATATATATATATATATTATATATATATATGGCATTATTTGTACCTTTTCCTTCGACGAAGCCACACCGTTCTTAAGCGATTTCTGGTTTTATTTTGCCCCTGATAATACGAAGCAGAATTTTGGTAACATGCCTCATAAGACTAATGGTTCGATGGTCTTCACATTCAACTGCACCTCGTTTCCTTGGCAGGGCAATGAAAACTGATTGCAAAAGGTCTGATGGGACATAATTACTGTTATAGATGTCATTCAGTAATCTGGTAATTATTTATATGCCAAGCTCTCCTAACGCTTCTAATTCCTCCTTGTGATTTTATCTGGTCCTGGTGCTTTGTTGTTCTTCGTGTGTTTGATGGCTTCTTCCACTTCTACTTTTAATATGGGAGGCCTTTCATTATTATTTCTTATATCTATTTCACCTCTATTGTAATCATAGAGTACCCTAATGTATTCGCACCATCGTGCCATTATTTCATCTCTGTCCATTATTGTATGCTCCTCCTTTGACTTCAGGCAACCAGTCTTGTGGTATGCCCTTTTTGTTTGTTAACTTATTTAATTTGTTTGTACATATCTCTTGTGTTTCCATGGTGGTGTGTCTCTATTTCACTACATTTCTTATTTAGCCATTCTTCTTTAGCTTTATTGGATTTGTATGTTATTTCTTTATTTATTTTGTCATATTCATCTTTATCTTCCTTAAGACTTCTTATCCGATCCATTAGTTGCAAAATTTCTTCTGTCATCCACCCCTGTTTAGCGTGTCTTTTATTTGGAGGTAGGATTTCGATAGATGTTTGCTGAATGGAGTCTTTAAGCATATTCCATTGTTCACCAATCGTTTCAATCTTCTCAATAACAGTATACCTATTATAGACTATGGTCCTATATTGCTCTTGTATTGCCTTACTTTTCCATAACAGCTCTCTATCTAGTTCTTTGTTTTTAGCTGCTATCTTTAACCTTCTTAGCCTGATTCTCACTTTTCCTACGACTGGGATGTGGTCATTGTTGCAGTCTGCGCATGGTCTTGATTTCACGGATATTAGTGAGTTCCTGAATCTTCTGTTGATCATAATGTAACCTACCTGGTTACGCATGTTATTATTTGGACTTTTCCATCTCTATAGTCACCTTGGGTGTTGTTGAAACCAAGTATTTCCCATTATTATTTTGTTCTTTTCTTGCACATATCAATCTAATCCTACCAGATGATGTCTGACCTATGCGCACATATCAATCTAATTCTACCAAAAAATTACTCACTTGTGCGCACATATCAATCTAATCCTGCCAAATGCTGTCTCACCTGTGCGCACATACTTAAATGCATGCTGTAACGTCTTATACCGGAGACTTCCACTTTTCTGAAGTCTCGCCGAGCAGGGGAGATTATCACTTCCAGTGTATGCTAATATTTCCCCAATGTGTATCCAACAAAGCCTGTGTGGATACCAGAGTCAGGTCAATGTTTCAGTCAGAATCATTCTCTCTTTCAAGTTGCTTTTACCAAATAGATTTTGCAACGCCACTACGTACAATATTAACAATGTCGGAAATTTAGCATCATCTTCATTAGATACCTTTCTGGGCATGCATTTCCACAGATTTAGATACCTGACATTTTTGCTAATAGCTTATCTTGTGAATTTTTATCATGCCATGGTGATCTTCTCTCTCGATCTTCCTCTGTCTGTCTGGTAGATACTCATTAGTGCACAAGACTGCGAGGGTAACTTTATTGTGTGTGAGTCGTTATTTCTTGTATTGATTGATTGTGTGGGTAAGAATGAATGAATGAATGAATACAATTTTAAATGGTAAAGAATTGGGCACGCAGGCCCGTCTTATATTCTGCCCTTCATCACTCCATCTTTCATTCTTCCCACACACTCGATTTAATACAAGTATACAAATTACGAGGGGTGAGTGATAAGTTCGCCGCATAAGGTACAAGGGATTATTTGTGGACAACTTTTTCGGGTTATTTCTCATCATAGTCCCCTTGCAAGTTTATGCACTTAGTCCAGCGATCCTGGAGCATACCGATCCCTTCTTTGTAAAAGTCAGCATCTTGTGCCAGTAGAAACTGGTCTACAGCACGAATGACGTCATTACCTGAAGCAAATTTGCGACCACTGAGCTCCTTTTTGAGTTTGGTAAACAGGTAATAGTCAGAAGGGGCCAACTCTTGGGAATAAGGAGGGTGTTCAAGAAGTTAGAAGCCGAATTCATGAATGACAGCCATTGCCACAGCCGACTTGTGAACTGGAGCATTGTCTTGTTGAAAGATAACTCCTCTCGTCAGTTTCCATAACGCTTTTCCTTCAGTTTGACCCGCAGTTGCTTCACAATATTAACGTAATAACCCCTATTGACCGTTCTGCCCTTTTGAAGATAGTCTACCAATAGCTTACCTTCTGAACCCCAACAGATGGAAGCCATCACTTTGCCTGCAGACAGAACCACCCTTGCTTTCTTTCGAGATGAGGATCCGTGATGTTTACATTGTTTTAACTGTTCTTTGATTTCTGGTTGGATGAACTAAAGTCTCATCTATAGACAAATTGCTGAAGAAACTTTTCAGGGTGTGCAGACAAATGGCCAAGATTGTCTCTTGACATGCTGAGACGCTGTCGTTTGTGATCAGCTCCAAGAAGTTTCGGGACCGATCGAGCAGAGACTTTTGTAATTTGAAGATCATTGGGAATAATGACATTAACACTTTCCTGGGAAATGCCCAACTCAGTAGCAATGTACCGCTCAGTTAGTCGTCGATCCTCCATTATCATGTCATAGATTCTGCCGGTGGTTTCATCGGTGGTTAACGTTCTTGATCTTCCTGGACGGGAAACATCTTCCAGACTCTCCCTTCCATGTTTGAATTGAGCTGCACATTTCTTCACTGTGCTGTAAGAAGGGACAGTCTCCCTTAGAGTCTCCACCGTATCTTCATGGATCTCCTTCGATGATAAGCCCTTGATGCAGAGGTAGCGAATGACTGCACGATGAGAAATTTTATCCATTTTCTCATTTCTGCCATCCCTTACCACTTAAGTAGCCTGTAAAAAACAGTTGGTTGCAGTTCATTTCTTGAAACTTTGTGTTTAATTTTACATTAACCTGATCTATAAATGTACCTAATATCAACTGTGTGTTTCCAGTATTTGTACCTTATGCCGAGAACTTATCAATCACCCCTCGTACATTAGGAAAAAAATCACATCAAAAGAGTGTAAGATTAAACTATTACATTCAAAGTACAAGAGAAGAAGTAATTAACCTAATAAAATATCTCTAACACACGCATATACGCACACACACAGACATAAACATAAAGAAAAATAAATTATCAGTACAGATCTTCTAACATATATTTTTTAACAAAACTTAACGTGAATTAAGAGTGAAACGTAACAGGTTTGTCATTTCAATTTTGTTATTTCAGTTTTATTATTTCAGTCTTAATCGTCTTTGTTACTACTGTAGCATGCTTATACCATCTAAGAATATCTGGAACAAAGAAACAATTGTATGATAAAGGTAGAATGTCAGACAAGGGTGCGTATCTAATTCTTCACCATTCAGTCAGTCAGTCAATCAATCAGTTTTTTCCCATTTATTTTTCCTGTTGTTATGATGTTTTCAAGCCAGCGTTTTATCTAGTTAATATTAACTGTCATTTTTTATGAATTTATATTTATTTTCTTTATCTTAGCTGTAATATATTGTTTCTAGTGATCTTTGCATTGATCGGAATGTTCTACCTGCAGAGAAAAGAGTGATTTCTTTTATTGCTAAAAATCCCGCTTGAGGGAAAGAGAGTCATTCAGTCAATCCTTTGCAGAACTTTGCCTCCCTAACAGTTCTCCTGTAGGCCTCTCGGTTGTAAGCAAGATGCCCTGATGCAGATGTATCCATTTGCTGGTCATCAACGACGTCTTGCAGCCATCTTCCCTTGGTCTTCCTATCTTTTTCCCATTATGTACCCTTCTAAGACGGTTTTTCTAAATTCTCATGACGTTTAATGTGTCCAAAATATTTTAAGTTTTCTCTGTTTAATCCTCTTTACTAGCCAGCCTTCTTCAACATTAAGTTCTTGTAGTATGGATATATTTGTTCTTTTCTCTGTCCATGATATTTGAAGAACTTCTGTAGGATTTACATTCAAAATCATTCATGTGTTTCTGGGCTGTTTTGTTTAGTGTCCAGGTCTCACGTGCATATGTTTAATAGTGTCTATAATCACTTTTATCAAACGTCAAACGTTCCTTTACCAATGTTTCTTTGCAAGGTCATTTTATAACGGCTCAGTTTATCAAAGTTATCCAAATGTCTCCTTCTTAATTCAAATCAATATTACTAGTTAATCAATTGTCCTTCAGATTTGTTTACCTTAAGTACTCCTGTACTGTTCATAGTAGTTTCATGTTTTTCTATACTTTAACACGTTGTGACAATAAGAATCTTCACAGGTCCATGAAGGAAGAATACACGTTGTCACAATAAGAATCTTCACATGTCCATGAAGGAAGAATACATATTGCCACAATAAGAATCTTCACATGTCCATGAAGGAAGAATACATATTGCCACAATAAGAATCTTCACAGGTCCATGAAGGAAGAATACATATTGCCACAATAAGAATCTTCACATGTCCATAAAGGAAGAAACATATTGCCACAATAAGAATCTTCACATGTCCATGAAGGAAGAAACATATTGCCACAATAAGAATCTTCACATATCCATGAAGGAAGAATACATATTGCCACAATAAGAATCTTCACATGTCAAAGAAGGAAGAATACACGTGGTCACTAAGACAATACTGCTTACAGAAAGGAAGTCTCTTTGCCTATTATGATAAAGGTACAGTTTATTTACAGTGCTAGATCAATCGGTAGAATGTTGTAGAAGAATTCTTCATATATTTCACAAGAAAAGTCATTAACAATAGCACATCGTTCTTAATGAGTATATGAAGCACAGCTAAGCAGTCTTGACATCTATCCAGTGATTACACCAGCTTGTAAAATCATCACGTCTCGACGCCCAATTCTCTTGGTCTCCGATTATATGTGTCTCAGTCTGAGTGTCTAAGAATCATAGTATTGCCTATCTTCGTCGTATAGCATCTGACGTCTTCACTCGATGAGTAATGTCGAGATGGGGTCCTCTTGCCTCTTCTCTTGTCTTTTCCTCTTGCCTCTTCTCTGGACTTCTACTCTTGCCTCTTCTCTGGACTTCTACTCTTGCCTCTTCTCTAGGCTTCTAATCTTGCCTCTTCTCTGGACTTTCTAATCTTGCCTCTTCTCTGGACTTCTAATCTTGCCTCTTCTCTGGACTTCTAATCTTGCCTCTTCTCTGGACTTCTAATCTTGCCTCTTCTCTGGACTTCTAATCTTGCCTCTTCTCTGGACTTCTAATCTTGCCTCTTCTCTGGACTTCTAATCTTGCCTCTTCTCTGGACTTTCTAATCTTGCCTCTTCACTGGACTTCTACTTTTGCGTCTTCTCTGGAATTCTATTCATATCCCTCATCTGATGGCTCCTCGACTGTTCTGGTCGGATCTTCTCTTTTCTCTCTTGACCATCGATCCCCCTCACTGTCATCTAGCCTCTGGACTTCCTCTTCTTGGGGGGTCATTTCTCCTTCGACTGCTCTAACCCACATTTTTATCCTAAAGTCCGGTCTGATGGCTGACCAATAGGTACTTTGGCTCCGCCTTCAGATGTCTGCTGGTTCCTGTGAGCGTCCCGATTGGTTCTCACGTCCTAAACTGTCAGGTTAGCGTTGTCTAGTGTCCATCCCTTTGTCTGGGGGTAAACCTTGCGCTGTATTTACTGATGGTTAATCCGTTTATTTATTTGACATGCCATTTCGTAGACTATCTGTCACCAACAGGACCTCGTCCCTTCCTAAATCCGCCTAGCTTCAATGTCTGACTAGTCGTTTCTGTGTCACTGCGTTGGTATCATTTGGCCGTCCCACTCTCTGGCGTCTTTCTTTAGTATTTCCTATATCTCGGCATCACTGTGTCTGTCTTTTCAATATGTCTGTCTCCTCTGTTTACTTTTGTCAGCGTCCTGTCATGCTAGTGTCATGGAAGTTTGTTTTATATCTTTCTCTGTATTTCCTACCTACTTTTTCTGTTGCTATTGGGTGTTACTATTTTCTCTCCAATATATTCATAATCATATTCATAATCCTAATTACGAGGGACTGTGCTACATTTGTTGCGATGGAAAAGATGCACGCCCTTAAAAATATTCTTTTTTTTTGTAGTTCTGTCTGTTCCTCTCCACAGCTTCTTTAGTTGCTTTAGTTTTTGAAGAGCGATAGATGTCCTCATTTTAATTTCCCTCATTGTATCTCCATTATTAATTAGTAATGATCCAAGATATTCAAAACTCTCCATCTCTTCCAAATTTTCCTCATTGATACATATTTCAGCTGCGTTATTTGTTTTGTCAGTTGTCATCAATTTAGTTTTAAGCGCATTAATATACAGGTTTTGCTCTTCACTATTCTTACGGACTGACATAATTAGTTTTCCCATTCCTTCTTGTGTTGCGGACAGTAATAAAAAGAGAGACCGATCAGAAGCAGCTTAGCTAAGAACTCTGGAAGCTGAGATGAATAGAGTGTAACAATACATCTTGAGCACCATAAACAGGTTGCCTTTATACAGGGCACCGTGTCTGACAGAGTCTCAATTGCAGAGAAATGAAGAGAACTTGATTCTATCCTGCTAGACGCCACAAAACGTCATGTCGGGTAACTGCTTAGTTTAACCTACTAAACACAGTGATCTGCCCCCATAGTTTTCACCTCCTACAAACTAATCCTTTAGCTCGCTAGTTCCCAAAGTCGAAGATACTGTAAGTCTAGGGCGATGAGATGATTCTAGGCGGTGAGGGGGAAAAGAAGGGACAGGGGGCACCATAACTCTCTCTCTCCCTCTCTCTCTCTCTCTCTCTTTCTCTTTCTCTCTTTCTCGTCTTCAGTGCCCAAGATAAATAGAGCTGCTGGTAGCAAGATATTTCCACATTTGTCCCTCCCTAACTATCTCACTGGCTGTCTTCCATGACAGTCTTTTGTTTATCAGCATTTTCACTGCTATACGTCTTCATGTCTCTTTTTAAATGTTAGTGCCTTCACATTTCTAGGCCACTACGGCACTTGAATTAGTGATGCCAGCACCTGTCCTAGCTGCCTTTATTTTCCGAAGAAAACTTCAGGTACCCATCTTTTATTTTTGTTTTGTTTAGGAAGTTGGGTTGACCAGGGTGTCAGCTGGTCCGAAAACTTCTGCCCGAGTCCAAACTTGAACCAGGGAACTTGTGATCGGCAGCCAAGTGCACTTACCCCTAAACCACTGCTGCACTGTAATTATTCATCATCATCATCATCATTAACATCATCATCATCGCCTTTCACTCCTTTGAGAGCATAGGCCACGGATAAAAGCTATTCTCGGAATTATTTTCTGCTTCCTTCAATGTGTATCCCTTTTCTCTGAACACTGTTGTAATTTATCTTTTCCGAGTAAGTCTAGGTCTTCCTTGTTTTCTGTTTCCTTAAGGATTCCATGTCAGTGTCTGTTTTGCTACGCTGGTGTCGGATTTCCTCAGAGTGTGGCCAATTCACTTCCACTTCCTAGACATGATTTGTGGGTTCATAGGTTCTGGTCCTGCCTTTCCCCAGACCCCCTCGTTCCTGATCTTGTCCTGCCATTTAATGTCTAAAATCCTCCTCAAGCGGTAGTTCATGAATGTTTCTATCCTCTGTTGTATTGTCTTGTATTGTCAGCTAACCCATGTCTCCGAACAATATAGTAGGACAGTCTTTACGTTTGTATTGAAAAACCTATAATTATTCTTATATCTTACATCATTTCCGTGTCGTTAAACGTCACATAGGGTTAGCATGGTTGTTTGCCAAGTTTTCCTGTTTTCGGCAAGTTTTTCAACTTCATCAAGGGATGTTATGCCCACTAAACTGGCTTCTCTTAACAATGTCCTCTTTAGAGTTTCACGTGGTTGACCTATTTTTTTTTCGGAATGTTGTGCTCCACTTGATAGCTTGTTTTGGGATTCTCTGATTGTTTCTTCTCATCACATGGCCTACATATGTCCATCTTTTTCTGATCATCCACGAGACAATTTGTTGTTCGCTTATCTGTCTTATCTCTGTGTTTTTCTTGAATTCGTTCCACTTTATACCAAGTATTTTACTTAGGCATTTCTTTTCAAAAGAGTCTAATTTCTTGTCTATTTCTTTAGTTGATTTCCAGCTTTCGCATGCATAAATGAGGGTGGATATCACATTTGAATTGAATAATCTTAACTTGGTTTTTGTGCTTATAACTTTTTAATTCTATATGTTCTCAAGATTTTTGAAGGACAATGCTGATTTAGCAATTCTAACTTCCTTTATGGTGTCACCACCCTGGTCTATGTAGCTGCCAAGGTATGCAAATTGGTTTACTTCATCAACAGCTGTTCCTTCTACGTATATTTTTCCTTCTTGATTAATGAGAAGTTTCATTATTTCTTTTTTGTCTTTGTTAACTTCAAGAACTATTTTGCTAGCCAAGGAAGGCAGAGAATCTGTTTTTTCCTGTATCGATTTCACATTGTCACTGATAAGAGTTATGTCATCTGCAAAATCAAGATCTTCTATTTGGGCCCCATAATCAATGCCGGTTTTACCTGTACAGCATCTTTTTATTATGAAGTCTATGGAAATTAAAAAAAACAAGAGAGATAATGTACATCCTTGTTTCGCGCCTGTTTCATCTGAAACCATTCACTCATTCCTTCTTCTGTCTTGACTGCACAAACATATCCGTTGTAGAGATCTCTAATGATGCTGACAATTTTAGATGGTATTTCATATAGTCTTAAAATTCCCCACAATAAATCTCTGCCGCTATCAAATGCAATTTTTAAAGTCTACAAAGTTCAAGATTAATGGTTTCTGTTTTTCATTATGCTCGTCCAGTATTATTCTTTGAGTAAAGATCTGGTTGAGATAGCTTCTTCCTTTTCGAAATACTGCCTGTTATATATATATATACTACAATTTTTTATAATTATTACTTCACATAAATTGTGCTAATGTCCAAAGGAATATTTGATCTTACATAATGAATTACAAAGGGAGTATCACAAATGGTACATGATAATAATATGCTTGCTGAATGTCTCATGTGTAAAAACATACATAAAACATATGAGAAGAAAAAATAGAAAATAAACTAACCTTTGCAAATATCCCAGAGTTTATTGTTTCCAGAAAGAAAAACTACATTAAAAAGCAGTAGTGATCAGCACAATAATGACTACAAAACAATGATAATGAAAAGTACATTAAAAAAAACCAAAAAGAAATGATGACAAGTACCTGGGAAAAAAACCCACAAAACAGCAGTGATCATAAGTACATGGGAAAACTGCACAATGGCAATGATGATAACAGTGGAAAAAAATAACAAATCAGATGTCAGTGGAACATGTGAAGAAATATCCTGATACTTACACATAAAATAATATAACAATATCTCTCTGAACCTTAAGTGCCCAGGGCACATGGGGCTTACGCAAGGGTTTTCCATAAATGTCTGTCCTGTGCCTTTTTTTCTGCTCTTGCCCAGGTGAGCCCTCTATTGCTCAACATCCTTTCTGTTATTCTTCTCCATGTCTCTTTTGGTCTACCCTTACTTCTGTTCCCCTGTGGTGTCCATCTTAATGCTGTTTTTGGTTGTGAGTTGTCAGTCATTCGGAGCACATGTCCCAGCCATTGCCAGCATCTTTCCTCAATAATTGTTGTTAGTGGTTTCATCTGCATTTCTGCTAATAAGATGTTATTTCTTATGGTGTTTGGCCAAAATATTTTTCTAATTCTTCTTAAACATTTAGTCTGGAAAGAATTCAACTTGTTTTCTATGGTTTTGGTGATTTTCCAGCATTTGCTCCCATAGAGTAGTACACTTAGAACATTACTCTTAAATATCATGATTTTCATATTTATGCTTAGTTTTTTTTATTTCCATATAGTCTGCAGTACTGCAAAAGCCTGGTTTGCTCTAGTAAGTCTGCTGTTGATGTCCTCTGTGCTGTCTCCATTTTCTACTACTTTACTGCCAAGGTATACAAATTCATTGACTTCTTCCACTAACTTGCTTCATTAACATTGTCTTTCCTACATTGATCTTTAGTCCTATGTTGTTTGCATTCTGAGTTAGCTTGTTTATTTTATCTTGCATTTCTTTGTGGCTGCTTGACAGTAGACAAATGTTGTATGCAAAGTCAAGGTCCTCCAGCACATATAACAATATACTTACACACAAAACAAATAAAAAATATATTTACACACAAAACAATTTAACAATATATTTACACACAAAACAGTTTAACAATATACTTACACACAAAACAATTTAACAATATATTTACACATAAAACAGTTTAACAATATTAATTCATTTGCATCTCCCTTGCGGAACTTTGCTTCCCTAACAGCACTCCTGTAGGCCTCCCGGTTGTGAGCAAGATGGCCTGCTGCTAATGCATCCATTTGTAGATCATCAACCATGTCTTGCAGCCATCTTCGCCTTGGTCTTCCTCTCTTCCTTTTTCCCATTATGTACCCTTCCAAGATGGTTTTATCTAGATTATCATGACATTTAATATGTCCAAAATATTTAAGTTTTCTCTCTTTAATCCTCTTTACTAGCCAGCTTTCTTCAATATTAAGTTCTTGTAGTATAGATATATTTGTTCTTTTTTGTGTCCATGATATTTGAAGAACACTTCTGTAGCATTTACATTCAAAGGCATTTACATGTTTCTCAGCTGTTTTGTTAAGTGTCCAGGTCTCACAGGCATATGTTGCGATGGGAAAGATGCATGCCCTTAAAAATCTTATTTTTGTAGTTCTGTCTGTTCCTCTCCACAGATTCTTTAGTTGTTTTACTTTCTGAAGAGTGATAGATGTCCTCCTTTTAATTTCCATCATTGTATCTCCATTATTAGTTAGCAGTGATCCAAGATATTCAAAACTCTCCACTTCTTCCAGTTTTTCCTCATTGATATCTATATATATATATATCAATTGCCTTGTTTGTTTTGTCAGTTGTCATCAATTTAGTTTTCTTCGCATTAAGATATTGTACATTTAACAATATGCTTACACATAAAACAATATAACAATATACTTATACATAAAACAACATAACAATATACTTATACATAAAACAATATAACAATATATTTATACATAAAACAATATAACAGTATTTTAAACAGTGTTTTTCTCTCCAAAACTGCTTCCACAACTTGAGAGAAATCACTCCAGAATTTGTGTTGCTGTGTCAGCTTATCTTTAAACTCCACCTTCGACGTCTGATTGTCTACGGATCATTAAGACACCATCTCGTAATGGAACTAAGACCTGTAATGTTTTCAGAAACCAGTGTGAATATCTGGAACAATTAAACATTTTAGTTCGATCTTCATAAAAATAATTTTCTTTCTACATCACATCCAGACTTTTTTCACACAACATACACAAAGCTTACACAAGAATATGGCCATACAAGTTAACCCTGTGTTCCTTATTCTTGTCAAATTAACTTCTCATTTGACCCTAAAGACAAAGGCAAGGTAAAGTAAGGTAAGGTAAGGCAAGGTAAGCTCCTTCATGCCATAATGGCACCTATAGAATATAGTGTTAGTGACCATATCTTCCATGACCTGTTGGCACACTAAAGGGTTATATAGTCAGAATTACACCTGTTGCCTTTCCTACCTCAGCTCAAAGAAGATTCAGGTACCGAATTCAACAACTGAGTAACTGAGATTCCTCAGGGCAAACGGTGTACTCTTATCTTATTTGATTTCTTCTAATTCACTTTCTTATCTGTTTATATTATCTGTCTCTTTTCATCAATCTTTCTGAGTACAGGATTACTACTGTCACATCCCATCATCTTCTTATTTAATATCTGTAAGTTGTATATATGCTAATGTAATGCTTCATTCAATCTAGGTGTAAATACAGGTGTGTGACACTTATTTTAGAAAACCTGCCCCCAAAAATTAAAGACTGTCTACTTCTGAGGTGAAAACCCCTACACAGGGATATTTGTAAATCTGAAACAAGGCATGTGTGTAAAAATAATTTTAAAAAACAAAAAAATGTCATGGCATATGGTCTGATTTCCCCTATGTCTGTAGGGCGGGGAGTACTTTGATTTTACTTACATCTTAAATCCTTCCCGTGCTGCTAGTAGAGCTCACATGGTAGCTTGCCAAGATTTCCTGTTTTCGGTGAGCTTTTCAACCTCATCAAAGGATGATATTCCTACTAAACTGGCCTCTCTTAACAATGTCCTCTTTTGAGGTACTTTGATGCTGAAAGATTAATAGCTGCTTACCAACTGCAGCCAGCACAAATTCTACAAGCTTGGTTTTTAACTTTGCCCTTTCAAAATCAGTTCCATCTACATACAAGAGATGTAGGACTCCATCCAGGATCAAAGATGGTGAACCTACAAAATAACTCTCATTTACTTTACTATTTCTGTCTCTCTTTCTGTTTGTCTCTTCCTTTCTGCCTTACTGACAATAAATCTCTCACTTTCTCTACCCTTTCCTCACCTTATGCAAAGACGGATCTGCAGCTACAGCATCTACAAACTGCTTTGTTGGTGTGTCTCCTTTAGAAGGTATGTAGGCATCTCCATAAAAGAAAGCATTATCCACAAGAATAGTGCCTCCTTGATTAAGTAATCCTCCATCCAAAAAAAGCTGAAAAAGAAGTGAATAAGCAACAATGTAACATATAATGTTATATAATGTGATGCAGGGTTATGTTATGTAAAATAATGTTATATTATATGTGTATGCATATATGTATGTATGTATATATGTATGTATGTATGTATGTATGTATGTATGTATGTATGTATGTATGTATGTATGTATGTATGTATGTATGTATGTATATATGTATGGTGCATGTTAGTCAGCTAGTCAGTCAGTGTAATTGCTCTTACATGACTTCTGCTAGTGTGAGCTTGAACTCAGCAACAAATAACTGATATGAACTCTACTTCCTGTCCACCACAAGGTCAGTGTTTACCCCCCTCTCATGACATAAGATTTAGCAGTCTCGGCTAATTTTCATTTGACTGCTCCTTCTAAATCAGACTGTCACTAGAGCCATCACAATCATGATTAAAGTCATAGTTAGTATTACTATATCTATCACTGCTGTTGCAGTCAATGTCAGTACTTCCTCCTCTACAATGGCTGCATTCATAATCTAAACTTCTACCACCATAACAAACTGGTATCAATACAATCTGTTTTACAGGTTATAATCAAATATGAAGGTGAATCAAACTGTAATGGTTCTCTAAAAATTATAAATCAAGTGCTAGACAGTTCTAATATGTTATGCCCTCTTTCTTTAGAAACATGAGCATGGAGCCATGCTGGACATTTTGAAATACGAAATCAGCAAACCAGATCCAAGATGGCTGCTCCTCTTCAAAGCATGCATGAGACAAGAATAGAAAGCAGTTTGTTTGTTTTTTCATTGGTTAAGTCAGGTGAAAAACCTGCAGATATTCACTGAAAAATGAAGGGGCAGTATGGGACATTTATGTGTCACTTTGGCAGGTATATGAGTGGCACAGGAAGTCCAAAAGTGAGGTGTCAAATTTTGCTGATGCAGCTCACTCCTGCCAACCTCACATCTGTGAATGCACATGACCCTAATACTGAAGTGCAACAAATCATACAGGAAAACCAGCAGGTAAAAACTGATGATATGGCTGGAGAATTGAAGAATAGTCATGACTTGGTCCACCACATCATTCATGATGTGCTGCAATACTGAAAAGTCTCCATCAGGTGAGTACCAAAACAATTCACACACAAGCTGAAATAAAGCCATGAGGATAAATCTTTTACAACATTATGAAGAAAGGAGATGGCTTTCTATGATGAGTAGTCACTGGAGATGAATGCTAGGTACGTTACTTCCAGCAAAGTTCTACAAGGGACATGTCAATGAATTAATGAATGAATGAATGACCAGCACTTATACCTTCATATAATCCAAATATTCATCTTTGTCTGCATCCAAAAATATGATATCAAACTTTTCTCCCTTGCTATTCAAATCTTTCAGAACATCTAAAGCTTTGCCTGTGAAAAGCAAAAGGACAGTTTATTTATGTATTACAATCACTATTTCCTTTCCCACATAAAATTTTCAACTGTCCTGAATTTTGTGGAGCAGTCCTGTATTTTAGGGATTTGTCCCAGGAATTGTATTACTTCAGTGAGAAAACACAAATATCTTTTTTACTTAATTTACTTGCTTCATCCTTCCTCTTGTACCATGAGGTGTCAAGGGGAGATGCATTTGGCATCTTTGGGCCATATGAGTGGCCTCAGTGATGTTCATGTCATAATTCATGAGTGTTTCTATAACTCCATCTATCCATCTTTGTGTCCTGTAGTTCTTTGGTTGAAGATCCTCACAGCCTTCAACCAATTATCACCTATTTTAAAACACATGTTTCATAGTGTCCCATATTCTCATGTTCACCACATAATCGGAAATACCCAAAATTGTTTATTTGTAGATTTTTTTAAATTCACCCTGTAGAGAAATAAAAGAAAGTCTAATAGGCACATTTGCAAGCAAAATTATAAACCTAATCGATTGATTAAAATGTTGGGTTAAAATTTAAATTTAACTCCCATCTCTTTTGACTGTGTGTCCCATATTTGAACCTGGAGAAGATGGTCAGGTTAATCCCACAACATCCATATCAGATATAAACTAAAGCTACTGACTTCTTGACTGGACCTGACCAGGTTTTCTCTCCTTGTGTTCACAATCTTGAGAGTATCTTGATGATTTCTAGAACAATCTACATTCAACCTACCTACGATGATCTTAACCTTCTTATGATGGGGAGAGCTCTTCACAAGCTCCGTGACCAGTTCTTTAGAACATTAGAGAAATAATATCCTCATGTCCAAACCATGTTCTTAGGTCAGGAATGCTAATATTTTGTGATTTGATGATTTCCATGAGAAATTGGCAGCTACATAGACCAGGATGGTGACACCAGGGAGGAAGTTAGAATTAGAATTGCAAAAGCAGCATTGACCTAAAAAATCTTGAGAACG
>CM019701.1:23717202-23729393 GCA_009760885.1 Achatina immaculata
TACCTTGGAGCAGTAATAACTTCAGATGGGAAATGCAGAACAGAAATTAGGAACAGAATAGGTCAAACAAAGACTGCATTTCAGAGAATGAGAAACATATTAGCTAACACATCTTTATCAATGAATGTTAGAAAACGAGTCCTAAAATGATATATTGAAGCTATCTTGTTATATGGAAGTGAATCATGGACAATAGGCAAGTCTGCACAAAAATCATTGGAAGCAGCAGAAATGTGGTTTATTAGAAGAATGTTGCGAATCCCCTGGACAGCAAAAATAACTAATGAAGAATGTATGAGAAGAGCTGGAGAGACAAAAAACCTTGTCAGAAAGATAAGAGAGAGAGACAATGTACTTTCATAGGACATGCAATGAGAAGAGAGGGCATTGAAAATATTATAACAACAGGAAAAATAGAAGGAAGAAGATCAAGAGGAAGACCAAGAGAAATGATACTGGACAGTCTGACGGGATGGTGTGAGAGGAGATCACCAACTGAACTGATGGCCTGCATGAAGGATCGCGTACTCTGGAGAAGCATAATAGCCAACGCCAGTCGGCACGGCACCTGATGATGATGATGATGACATGTCCATCTAACTTCACTCATTCTTAATATGTTGATCTTCATCCTTTCCATTTCCATCTTTACATTTTCTAATTTTCCACCCTGGAATAAAGTTCTAACATTCCATGTTGCTATTTTGAACTTGTTAGTTTTGCCACCAGTAGCTTGATGACGATCTGGCCTCACCTGTGGCTCGTGAGCTGCCCTACCGGACGAGGCTGTTCCAGAGGAACATCCATTAACATCGTTCATGATGAATCGATTATTTTGTTTAAGCATAATTATTCTTTGGAATTACAACAGTGGTTTCCCGTTGCCTTCTGTCGGTTTGTGTACGGACTCTCCGCTAGCCTTTGGACTCCCTGTCCTACCCGCAAGGCAGCGGGAGCGAGAGGTTTTACGGCGCCTCTGACCCGCCTGGTATTCCCTTCACTGAGCACCTGAGGCACTTTATAGGAGTAGTAGAGCCACCTACTACCCCACCTCGCTCTCTGAGTCTACCGCCAGTTGGTCCGCGCCTGCTTATTTGGATAACTCCTTATTCACAGGGATCCTCCATATCTGGAGGACTTTCACCATCCGCCACCTGATGATTAGGTACTTTAAACGTCATGATAATTTAGATAAGACAGTCTCGGGAAACATAATGGGAAAAAGAAAGATAGGAAGACCAAGACGAAGATGGCTGCAATACATCATTGATGATCAGCGAATAGACGCATCAGCAGCAGGGCGTCTTGATTACAACAGAGAGGCCTACAGGAGCGCTGCTAGGGAGGCAGTTCCGCAAAGGAAATGCTAAAGTAGTATTCACGGCACTACTAAAACAGTGTTCCGGTCACTACTAAAACAGTGTCCCGGTCACTACGAAATTAGTGACACGGTACTACTAAAGCAGTGTTCCGGTCACTACGAAATTAGTGACACGGCACTACTAAAACAGTGTTCCGGTCACTACGAAATTAGTGACACGGCACTACTAAAACAGTGTTCCGGTCACTACGAAATTAATGACACGGCACTACTAAAACAGTGTTCCGGTCACTACAAAATTAGTGACACGGTACTACTAAAACAGAATTTCTTCTAAACACAGAGTCATTCTTCCTGTGTGATGTGACTTGTTTATATTACTGAGCAATACATTTGTTTGTACATATACTGTTATGTACCGTGACTATTACATTCAGACAATGAGCATTAAGCCCAGTGACACACAGACGTTACAATGATATACACTCTGTAACAGGACAACCCAGGTAACACTGACTCCACTACTCATCAGTATATGACATGACCAGTTACATGTAAATCAACAACTCTACACCACAGTTAACACTTAACATGAATCCAAACATCACAGGATTCATCAGCCACAGTTCAAACAATGTTTAATAATGAAACCCCATGTGTTGGATGTATGTTGCACTGATGAAAGTGTAAACTTGATGGATACAATTACAAATGATCATCTAAAAAACATAAGTCCGGGCGACTAACATCGCCATGGGACTAGGCCAGACATTCAACCTTTGTCCCAAAAAAAAAACGTGGACAAATCGACACACAAATCTACATGACTACTACAACAATTTGTCCTAAGAAAAACAATCCATCAACTACAACAATTTAACTACAGAATCTCTATACCCTCCTAGAATCAAACACACAACCTCTCGCTACAACATTCTGACCAAAAACTCTCCTCTCAACTCATTCACATCTCCCGCCTAACCTAAACCACGTGACTAATAATTCTCTCGAAACACGAGATATTTTCTCCGTGCTTGGCATACAGTGATGAGTTACCAGACCACAACCACAGGGTTACACACAAAACAATCTGTACAGAAAGTTATTCTGTTACAATGCAAGTGACTCACTGACACTGACTGATAAAGTACTTTTATAAGTCGCTGCATATGATTTATGTATGCTTAAAAATCTTAGGGATTGGTCAACTGGTCCACCTGTTCCTCCTCCCCTTTTTTTTTGCTCAGGCCAGGGTGCAGCCAGTCACTCCCCCCTCCCCGGGGGTCTGTAGATTCCCTAGTTTTAAGAGTTAATCAGTGGGATGAAGGGATCAAATAGTTCTGCAACATCTTAAAAACTCCTCTCAGAGTCCCAGCCTTAGTGACATGTAGGATCATATTGATGACATTTTTTCATATCCATGAGTGCAGCTAAGAACAGGGCTGTGCAGTGTTTCTTTAGGAGACTTCACTGCCATGGGGATTATGACAATCCTTGCCCCATTAACCAGGTTTGGCCTGTTACTAGGAGTACCAACGGAGAGGTGGGAGTCTTGTTCAGCTATGGTTAGTAAACGCTGATGCTAGCATGTCAGCTATAGTTCGCCAGTCCTTGATGCTAGCATGTCAGCTATAGTTCGCCAGTCCTTGATGTTAGCATGTCAGCTATAGTTCGCCAGCCCTTGATGCTAGCATGTCAGCTATAGTTCGCCAGTTCTTGATGCTAGCATGTCAGCTATAGTTCGCCAGCCCTTGATGCTAACATGTCAGCTATAGTTCGCCAGCCTTTGACGCTAGCATATCATCTATGGGTCGCTGACTATCAAACCAGACAGTGTCTGCTATCTGCAGCTAGGAAATTTTCAGAATCTTTCTTTGGCAGGATATTTTCTCTGCTTGAATAACTTAAGAGTTTTACTGTCCGGTCTGACAGTAGAGATATCTGTATCAGAGGTAGACTAATAATCTTAAACTGGTCAAGACCACATTCTAGAGGTGAACTAGTAATCTAAAACTGGTAAAGACCACATTCTAAAGGTAGACTAGTAATCTAAAACAGACCAAGACCACATTCTAAAGGTAGACTAGTAATCTAAAACAGACCAAGACCACATTCTAAAGGTAGACTAGTAATCTAAAACTGGCCATGATCATATTCTAGAGGTAGACTAGTAATCTAAAACTGGTAAAGACCATATTCTAGATGTAGACTAGCAATCTAAACCTGGTAAAGACCACATTCTAGAGATAGACTAGTAATCTAAAACTGGTCAAGATCACATTCTAGAGGTAGACTAGTAATCCAAAACTGGTCAAGACCACATTCTAGAGATAGACTAGTGATCTAAAACTGGCCAAGACCACATTCTAGAGGTAGACTAGTAATCTAAAACTGGCCAAGACCACATTCTAGAGGTAAACTAGTAATCTAAAAATAGTCAAGACCACATTCTAGAGGTAGATTAGTAATCCAAAACTGGTCAAGACCACATTCTAGAGATAGACTAGTAATCTAAAACTGGCCAAGACCACATTCTAGAAGTAGACCAGTAATCTAAAACTGGTCAAGGCCACATTCTAGAGATAGACTAGTAATCTAAAACTGGTCAAGACCACAGTCTACTTCCATATTGTACTTCAGGTTTGACAAAACGTAAGCCTGTTAAACTTGGCGATTGAAGCAGAGACTTTTGGTTACCTCAGTCTGATCTTAATTGTTTTTCTTCTTTTTTTTTTTTGCTCCAGGAAGATAAGCCATTCTTATCTGAAATATTGCCTTTGTTCAAGATCCCCACGATAGTTAAGTGTACAGTTCCAGATGCACTTCAGTAACAGTGAGATTATAGAATATAACGTTCTCATCCCCCCACCCTCCATAAAGATAAATATTCAGGCTTATTTGAAAGATAAAAGTGATAAGAGACAGTAACATTTCTTGATTGGTTAGAACACACAGACTGATCTTCAGCAATGGCACAGCGTGTTCTAGACTCCAGTGATCCAGCCGTGGGTGAGGTACAGAAAGCTTTACAGCTCGCAACTTCTTCTGGGCCAGATCCAGAGGTTATAAAGAGCACTGAATCAGCGCTTGAGGTGACCAGGTTGAGGGAAGATTTTGCTAATTATGCAACATCTAAAGGAAGTGCAACACTGAATGAGATTGAAGAGGAGACTGAGAGACATGACTGGGACAAAGTACACAGGGAGGGGAATTCAGTCTGGAGACTTGGTCCTTTAATGTTGACAGGTCTTCTTATACCTCAAGCTATGATGTATTTGTAATAGAAGCTGTATATGCTACACAATTATTATTAGAAGCATTGCCATCATATCCTTCTTCAGTTGTTTTAAAGACAGCGTATAGAGGATGGCCAAGTTTTTCACTATAGCATCAGCCTCCAAGGGTTTCTAGCTTGCAGCAACAGGGAGATCCGCCGCCACCACCACCACCACCACACCACCACCACCACCAAAGGAAATCAAGATCACTTTTCAGTGCACAACTTGCTAGCCATGGATTAACCACCAAATCTAGGCCTGTAGCTTAGTGAGGACCCCGGACCCTCTTTGACTTACACCAGCCATCTTCTGATATGTGGCCAGTGTCCTCTCAAGCTGTGATATGTACTATCACAACATGGTTTTGTATTCATTCATTAGCATGTCCCTTGCGAAACTGTGCCTCCCTAACAGCTCTCTTAAAGGCATCTCGGTTGTAAGCAAGTTGCCCTGCTGCTAATGCATCCATTCACAAATCATCACTTGTTGCTCTTCACCTTGATCTTCCTCCCTTTTTTCCATTATCTACCATTCCAGGATTGTCTTCTCCAAACTCTCATGATGTTTATTATGCCCAAAATACTTAAGTTTTCTTTGTTTAATCTTCTTTGCTAACTTTCTTCAATATTAAATCTTGTAGTATATATGTTCTTTTTTGTGTCAGTGATATTTACATTCAAAGACACTTGTGTGTTTCTCAGTTTGTTGTTAAGTGTCCATGTCTCACAGGCGTATGTTTTTATGGGAAAAATGCATGCCCTTAAAAACTTTATTTTTGTAGTTCTGTTTGTCCCTAACCACAGCTTTTTAAGGTTTTTTTAGCTGTTGAAAAGCGATATATGTCCTCATTTTAATCTCTTTAAGTGTATCTCCATTGTTAGTAATGATCCAAGATATTCAAAACTCTCCTTCACTTTCAATTTCTTTTCATTGATAAGTCTTTTTCTATGTCTTCTTACGTATTACAGTTGCCATATTTGTTTTGTTATTTGTCATCAATGTAGTTTTCTTTGCATTAAGATCAAGGTTGTGATCTTCATTGTTCTTATAGAGTGATATAAAATTAGTTTCTCTATTCCTTTTGGGTTTTGGACAGTAATACTGTGTCATCAGTATATCTTATCTTTGGTATTTCATAACCACCAAATTCTGTGGCTTCTTGGTGCGCTTTGTCTACAAGTAAGAACACTGGCAGTTCATTAAGTGTCATCTCCTCCTGAAAAACTATCAATATCTCAAAGCAGTTCTTCACTTCCAGGCTATGTTGTTCTGATATTTTTGTAAGATCAATGTGGAGTGGTCTTAATTCATAACTGCCCTTTTATCTTTATTTTCATGTCTGTTGTTAATGACCAACGGTCCGTGTCACGCTTAGCACCTGGTAGAGTTTTTGCTGAAGCTATGCTTGATCTCCACTTTCTTTGTACTAAAATATAATCTGCCTGATTCTTGATGTTAGCATCAGGTAATATCCATGTGTAAAGTCTTCTTGGTTGTTGTCTGAACAGTGTGCTAGCAACAATTAGCTCATTTTCCATGCAGAACGTCACTAGGTTGTCACCTGTCTCATTTCTATGTCATATACTAAATTTTCCTAAAACGTATCTTCTTTTTTACCTTTTTTTCTTTCTATATCAATCTTTGCTTACAAATCGCCCATTCTTATTGAAATATCATTAAAGAGATTAGAGGAGTAGAGATAATGATTTAGACAGAGAGTGGTAGTCATGTCACAGAGTTAACTACTTGAGTTTTCATGGAAATGTAGTCAGCTTAAGGAATTACTGAGTTGTATATATTGCTTGTTCTTGTCAAGATGTAGTTTTTTGGGGGGGTTTTCTCCTTTTTAATGAATGAATGAATGAATGAATAATCTTTATTTTTAAAGGGTAATGAATTGGGCAGGCAGGACCGTCTTACATTCTGCCCTTCATCACTCCATCTTTCATTCTTCCCACACGCTTGATTTAGTACAAATATACAAATTAAATTATAAAAAAAACATATCAAAAGAGTGTAAGATTTAACTACTACATTCAAAGTAAAAGAGAAGAAGTTAGGACAGACTAGCTAGTTCATTCAAGAATTCAGCTAGAATGTAGTAGAGTGTTATTCTCATTTCGAGGAAATCATTATGTTGGGTTTTGAAGTGAAGTGTTTCATTCAGTGTGAGATTCCTAAAATTTTAAATATGTGATTTGATATTTTTTCTGTTCTAAGTTGTCTCACTTCCCAATGGCGAACCAGTTCTTGCCGGGAAGATATGGCTTCTTCTTGTATTCCATGCCTCGTGGTCGAGGTTTTGGTCATCCTCACATACTTCACCCTCATTCCCCCCATTAATAAACTTGTTTTGTCAGCCATAAACTACACCATTGCCTTTGTTGGTGTCTGCACTCTTCGTCAAGTTAACGGAGTGTTGGGAGTCTGCCAAGTTACAGTCAGCTTGTCTCTATGTTGTTCTAGCGGCTTGAGTTGCATGCCTGGGTTGTTTTTTTGTTGTACGTTTCTAAGCGTCTAGTATAAAAACGAAGTGGTTTCAAAAGATCATTAAATTAGATCTATTAGAAGTCCATACTGAAGGAATTTTCTTTAAAACCCACTAGACAACTTATCAACATAAGTTATATCGTGGCTGTTTTTGCTATTCTATTTCTTATCTGGTCTATAGTGGTTTGCAGTGTCTTCTATTTCCTCTTTCTCTGCTGTTGGTACAGGTGCATATATCCGAATGATTTTGAATTACATATATCAGTCACAGCATATAAAATCACTGGCCGTTTTTAGCTTATGAGCTAGGTCAGCAATAATGGTTATAAATGATTGTCACATAAACCAATTTTATCTTTTGCTAAGATTTTTTTTTCTTTTCCTTGACACTGGGCCCCCTGATCATCCATGCCCCAAAGCTTAAGCCTTTTTGGTCTAATGGCTAATCCATTGTTGCATTTTGCAATGTCTTTCTTTCATTTTTCACTTCTTTTATTTATCTGATGCAATAGTTTCTCGTCACTCTCTGAGAAGCTAACCCATAATGCAGTTCCATGTGGGGCAGTCTCCAGTGTAATCATTCCATGACTGATTTTTGATTGACATTCCTTTAGGGCCAACATTGGCTCATAGGGCGGAAATCATATCTTTCCATGTCTGACGACTCGCCGCAGCCCGCTGTAGGTCTTGGATGGACTTGAATCCCAAAGTTATGCTCTCTCTAGTGATGGTTCTACGTAGAGTCTTCCTTGGCCTGCCTTGCTTTCTTTTGTCCTTCGACGACCATGTGAGGGCCTGGCGAGGGAGTTTGGACTCGTCCATTCTGAGAACGTGGCCGAGATAGGCCAATCGACGTTGTTTGATGTATCTTGATATGTACTCTTGGTTCAGTTCCTGTCTTACTGACTCGTTCGGTTTAAAGTCGGATCATCTGATGTTCAATAGTCTACGGAGACATTTTTTCTCAAATGCATCAAGTCTTTTATTGAGTAGACTGGTTGATTTTCAACTCTCACAACCGTATGTTAATACTGGGATCACACAGGAGTTAACAATTTGAAGTTTCGTGGTTTTACTGAGCGTATTTGACTTCCAGATAGTAGACAGTTTATTGAAAGTATTGGAAGCCACTGCAATGCGGGACTTGATTTCTGGTGTTGTATCACCCAAGGCTGACATTTTGATTCTCAAAAATGTGAAATTGTAGTTTCAAAATTCCGGTTTCCGGCTTCAGGATGGAGGAACGTTGTTCTTCTAGCTTGTCTCAGGCCGTTGAGCAGCGGCCTAACCGGCCGTTATTGTAAAACCAAAACCGGGTTTCTGAAACGGATTATATTTTTCCATGCAGGATGTCTCGTTCCAACCTGCTAAATTGTGATGTTACATTCCTTCCATGACATCAGGATTAATGTCTAGAACATCCATTCCTCATTCCCATTGCAGCTGTGTGATCAAGTAAAATTTTATTGTCATGTGCTAGTTGTCCATAAAGAGCACATTTATTGATTGATGTGGCCAAATTAGACTGTGCTGTCTGAGCACATTATATGTGTGTCAAAGGTTAACATATGACAGTTTCTGCATATGACACTGTTGTCATCCTAATGTGATATAGTATCTGTAGTTTCTGCCTGGTCTTGAATGGAAATGTCTCATTAATGCAAAGAAGAATGCTGATTATTTTGCTGGTAGCTTTGGTCTTCATTGTGAGCTGAGGATTATGACAAATCTGTTTAGCGAAGTGGGAAAAGGAGACAATGTTTTTGAAAAATGTGGAGCAAAGTTCATTATGACAGCACACACAATAGCCAAATTGATTGACATGCAAACCAGTAAGCAAAAACAAAGCTTTATTAAAGCAGTAGGACAGAGTATGAGGGAAAGCTTTTAACAAAGTCAAGTACAGCAGCCAATTAAGAATGTTGAAAGGCTTAAGATTTTTGATCTTACATCTGACATCTTACATCCTTCCCTTGCCGTTAAACGTCACATAGGGCTTGCATAGTTGTTCGCCACGATTTCCCGTTTTTGCCGAGTTTTTCAACCTCATCAAGGGATGTTATGCCCACTAAACTGGCTTCTCTTAACAATGTCCTCTTTAGAGTTTCACGTGGTTGACCTCTTTTTCTTCGGCATGTTGGGCTCCACTTGATAGCTTGTTTTGATATTCTCTAATTGTTTCTTCTCATCACATGGCCTACATGTGTCCATCTTCTTTTTCTGATGACCCATGAGACTGGTTGTTGTTTACTCATCTGTGTTTTTTTTAAAATTTGTTCCACTTTATACCAAGTATTTTCTTGAGGCATTTGTTTTCAAAAGAGTCTAATTTATTGTCTGTTTCTTTAGTTCGCATGCATAAATGAGGGTTGATATCACATTTAAATTGAATAATTTTAACTTGTTTTTTGTGCTTATAACTTTTGAATTCCATATGTTCTCAAGATTTTTGAAGGACAATGCTGCTTTTGCAATTCTAACTTCCCTCCTGGTGTCACCATCCTGGTCTATGTAGCTGGCAATTTCTCATGGAAATCATCAAATCACAAAATATTAGCATTCCTGACCTAAGAACATGGTTTGGGCATGAGGATATTATTTCTCTAATATTTAGGAGAGCTTTATAGTTTAGTTAAAAGTGAAAAGTCTCCTGTGTGTGTGTGTGTGTGTGTGCGTTTGTGTGTCTAGAGATTATATGTACATTTATTTTTAGATTATTGTCATTATAATCTGCAAAGAGCTGGTGGAGATGTCATGTTCTCTCCCAGCAGCATGTCTACACCAGCCATGCTATGTACACTTGGGGGAAAGAGAAAGAGAGGCCAACCAAAAACAACCTGGCAAAGAAATATAGAAGCAGAGATGAACAGTGTACATACAGCTGCGGCACCTTACAAAGACTGGCAGCAGACTGTGAGAAGTATAGAGAATATGTTGCTGCTCTGTGATATGCCACATGACATGCTGGGTGGTGATTTTGCTTTGTTGATCATCTACAAAAGATATAGATTTATGGATGAAATATAGTCTGAATAAAGTTAAAACAGGTTTCCGTACCATTGTTTTCAGGCCAGTTTCTAAAGTCCTTGGTAAGCATACAGAAGGCAAAGCGTATTCTAGAAGTTGGCATGTTTACTGGGTACAGCGCTCTAGCCATGGCTGAAGCTTTACCAGGTAGGACAACCATCTGTCTCAACATAATCTTCACACAGTAGCTATAACCTGAGAAACTGAGCAGATGGAGAGAAGAATATCTTGCTTTTATTGTCTTTCTCTTTAATTTTAATTGTTTTAATCTGATGAGGACAAAGGCTGAAGTATTATATTTTTATTTTGTTTACTTGTTAAGCTTATTCCTACCATTTTTTTTATCACAGAAAATGATTTAGTTCTTGAAAGCAGTAATATGGGTGTGAACAGTTTGAAAGGACAAAAGAAACACAAATTTGTTATGCTGTTGTGTTAGAAAAATGCAAAATTGTTTAACTAAAAGCTAAGAAAGTTTAAAATACGATTGAATAATATAAATTTACCACTGACTAAAAGCATTGAAGCAATCTAACCTGTACTGACTATTTGAATTGAGGCATAAAATAATCTGATTTGGAACACAGGTTGGGCATAAATTAATCTGACCATATTTTTCAGACACTGAAACAACCGTGTGTGTATCTGTGAGAGAGAGAGAGAGAGAGAGAGAGAGAGAGAGAGAGAGAGAGAGAGAGAATGAATGAATGAATGAATGAATGAATGAATAATCTTTGTTTTTAAAGGGTAAAGAATTGGGCACACAGGCCCTTGTTACATTCTGCCCTTCATCACTCCATCTTTCATTCTTCCCACATACTCGATTTAATACAAATATACACATTAAATTAGGGAAAAACATATTAAAAGAGTGTAAGATTTAATTATTACATTCAAAGTAAAAGAGAAGAAGTAATTAACCTAATAAAATAGCTCTCACACGCAGACATATACATAAACAAAAATACATTGTAAATACAGATCTTCTAACATATGTTTTTTAACATTAAAATTATGTCTAAGAATATCTAACAAGTTACTTTTCGAACTATGTCATTTTAGTACTTGATAGCTGCCAAGTCATGGGTTGAGTGAGTGTTAGTTAAACTATGGAGGGATATAATTACAAACATGTAAATAATGAAACAGGTTTGAGTTAAAGGATGAAGTATTACTAATGGATTTTAAATGGTAGGGGAGAGTGTTCCAGAGCTGTACTGCAGAGTATGCAAGGCTTTTCTTGTGTAGATCAATCCTGGGTTTAGGAAGAAGACAGTTTTTTAAACGTTGGCTATGTTTAGTGTTATATGTAAACAGTGACCACAAGTAAGGCGGAGCACTGTGCGATAGAATTCTGTGAACAAACTTAACTTTGTTAAAAATGACTCTGTATTTGAGGGTTAGAATTTTGAGTTGTTTGGGGTGATCTACAGTCTGTATTGGGTCTTTGTCACAAATCAGATTTAATGCTCGTTTGTGAAGTGAGTGGAGCCTTTTTGTGTTTGAGACTGAGCATCCATCCCAGATTATAGAAGAGTAATCTAAGTGTGTTTGCATGTGTTATATGTAGTATATCTTTCTTGTGTCTTTGTCGATAAAGTGTTTAATTTTGGCTAGTTGGTAAACGTTCTGCGCAATCGAGTTTGTTAGGTCATGTATATGAGAATTCTAAGTTAAATGCTGATCAATGATGAGTCCTAGAGTTTTATGTTCGTGAACATTTTATATTGCCTTAGTCCCAGCACAAAGCTGTAGTGTGTGTGTGTGCGTGACAGAGAGAGAGAGAGAGAGAGAGAGAGAGAGAGAGAGAGAGAGAGAGAGAGAGTAAAGAGATGATTAATCTAAATGTTAAATCCAAAATTTAATCAGTAGGCAAGGTATATAACTTTACTTACAAAAGTGTCAGTCCAGCTATTTGTTTATTAATTTTCAGTTAATTTTCTTCAAAAATAGAATTCTGTAATTTGTAATCAGAGACTGGCATTCCCACACTCCAGGCATTCCCATATGTCCTCTGCCATCCTTCAAAATCCACTGAAGCTGATGGACCCAGTGCTGATGGACCCAGTCACACA
>CM019701.1:23729493-23760477 GCA_009760885.1 Achatina immaculata
GTGACTGGGTCCATCAGCACTAGGTCCATCAGCTTCAGTGGATTTTGAAGGATGGCAGAAGACATATGGGAATGGCTGGAGTGCGGGAATGCCAGTCTCTGATTACAGATTACAGAATTCTATTTTGAAGAAAATTAACTCTGTAGAAAGTACAACAAAAAGCTCGACTGGCACTTTTGTAAGTAAAGTTATAAACCTTGCCTACTGATTAAATTTTGGGGTCAAAAGACTGACTGACTGAGGTTAATTTATGCCCAGCCTGTGTTTCAAATCAGATTATTTTATGCCTCAATTCAAATAATCAGTAGAAGACTGCTTCAATGCTTTTAGTCAGTGGTAAATTTATACCATTCAATCGTATTTTAAAATTTATTGGCTTTTAGTTAAACAACTTTGCATTTTTCTAACACAACAGCATAACAAATTTGTGTTTATCTTTTATTCTTTCAAACTTTTCACACCCACATTACTGGTTTCAAGAACTAAATCATTTTCTGTGATAAAAACAAATGGTAGGAATAAGCTTAACAAGTAAACAAAAGAAAAATATAATACTTCAGCCTTTGTCAGATAAAAACAATTAAAATTTAAGAGAAAGATATTACAAGCTTGTACTTCTCACAAGAACCATTTCTTCCAAAAGCAAGTTATTCTTTTTTCCGTTTGCTCAGTTTCTCAGGTTCTAGCTACTGTGTGAAGATTATGTGGCGACAGATGGTTGTCCTACCTGGTAAAGCTTCAGCCATGGCTAGAGCACTGTAGCCAGTAAACATGCCAATTTCTAGAATACGCTTTGCCTTCTGTATGCTGACCAAGGACTTTAGAAACTGGCCTGAAAACAATGGTGCAGAAACCTGTTTTAAATTTATTCAGACTATATTTCATCCATCCATCTATATCTTTTGTAGATGACCAACAAAGCAAAATCACCACCCAGCATGTCATTTGTCATATCACAGAGTAGCAATACATTCTCTATACTTCTCACAGTCTGTTGCCAGCCTTTGTAAGGTGCCCCAGCTGTATGCACACTGTTCATCTCTGCTTCTACATTTCTTTGCTGGGTTGTTTTTGATTGGCCTCTCTTTCTCTTTCCCCCAAGTGTACATAGCATGGCTGGTGTAGACATGCTGCTGGGAGAGAACATGACATTTCCAGCAGCTCTTTGCAGATTATAATGACAATAAATCTAAAAATAAATGTACATATAGTCTCTATACACACAAATGCACACATACACACAGGCAGGAGACTTTTCACTTTTAACTAAACTATAAAGCTCTCCTACTTTATTAGAGAAATAATATCCTCATGTCCAAACCATGTTCTTGGGTCAGGAATGCTAATATTCTGTGATTTGATGCTTTCCATGAGAAATTGGCAGCTACATAGACCTGGATGGTGACACCAGGAGGGAAGTTAGAATTGCAAAAGCAGCATTGTCCTTCAAATATCTTGAGAACATATGGAATTAAAAAGTTATAAGCACAAAAACCAAGTAAAGATTATTCAATTCAATTTGATATCCATCCTCATTTATGCATGTGAAAGCTGGAAATCAACTAAAGAAATAGACAACAAATTAGACTCTTTTGAAAACAAATGCCTCAGGAAAATACTTGGTATAAAGTGGAATGAATTTAAGAACAACACAGAGATAAGACATATGAGAAAAAAACAACCTGTCTAATGGTTGATCAGAAAAAGAAGATGGACATATGTAGGCCATGTGATGAGAAGAAACAATCAGAGATTACAAAACAAGCTATCAAGTGGAGCACACCAAGCTGAAGAAAAAGAAATCGAAAACGTGAAACTCTAAAGAGGACATTGTTAAGAGAAGCCAGTTTAGTGGGCATAACATCCCTTGATGAAGTTGTAAAACTTGCCGAAGAGAGGAAAACTTGGCAAACAACTAAGCGAGCCCTATGTAACATTTAATGACACGTGAAGGATATAAGATGTCAGATGTAAGATCAGAAATCTTAAGCCTTTTCAACATTCTTAACTGGCTGCTGTACTTGACTTTGTTAAAAGCTTTCCCTTATACTCTCTCCTACTGCTTTTATAAAGCTTTGTCTTTGCTTACTGTTTTGCATGTCAATCAATTTGGCTATTGTGTGTGCTGTCATAATGAACTTTGCTCCACAGTGTTCAAAAGCATTGTCTCCTTTTCTCACTTCGCTAAAGAGCTTTAATCCTCAGTGGACAGTGAAGACCAAAGCTACCAGCAAAATAATCAGCTTTCTTCTTTGCAGTAATGAGACATTTCCATTCAAGACCAGGCAGTAACTACAGATCCTATATCACAATAGGATGACAAGAGTGTCATATGCAGAAACTGTCATATATGAACCTCTAAAGCACATATACAGTGCTCAGAGAGCACAATCTAATTTGTCCACATCAATCCATCAATTGTGGATGTATCCTTAAATGTGCTCTTTATGAACAACTAGCACATTACAATAAATTTTACTGAATCACACAGCTGCAATGGGAATGAGGAATGAATGTTCTAGACATTAAACCCGATGTCATGGAAGGATTACACTGCAGTCTGCTCCACATGGAAGTGCATTATGGGTCAGCTACTCAGAGAGTGATGAGAAACTCTTGCATCAGATAGATAAATAAAGAGAAAAATGAAAGAAAGACATTGCAAAATGCAACAATGGATTAGCCATTAGACCAAAGAGGCTTAAGGTTTGGGGCATGGATGATCAGGGGGCCCAGTGTCAAGGAAAAAAAAAAATCTTAGCAAAAGATAAAACTGTTTTATGTGACAATCATTTATAACCATTATTGCTGAACTAGCCAATTAGCTGTCAAAAGACAGTGATTTTATATACTGTGATTGATATATGTAATTCAAAATCATTCAGATATATGCACTTATATCAGCAGCAGAAAAAGTGGAAGCAGAAGACTTTTATAACATACTGCAAACCACTATAGACTAGATAAGAAAAAAATGATATTTCAATAATAATAGGCAATTTTCATGCAAAGATTGGTACAAAAAAATAGAAAGCAAAGGATATGTTTTAGAAAAATTTAGTATATGACACAGAAATGAGAGAGGTGACAACCTAGTGATGTTCTGCATGGAAAATGAGCTAATTGTTGCTAGCACACTTTTCAGACAACAACCAAGACATGGATATCACCTGATGCTAATACCAAGAATCAGATAGATTATATTTTAGTGCAAAGAAACTGGAGATCAAGCATAGCTTCAACAAAAACTCTACCATATGCTAAGTGTAACATGGACTGTGAGTCATTAATAGCAGACATGAAAATAAAGATAAAAGAGATAGTTAAAGAAGAATATCACTCCACTTTGATCTTACAAAAATACCAGAGCACCATAGCATAGAAGCAAATATCATGAGAGTTTGGAAAAGACAGTCTTGGCAGGTACATAATGGGGAAAAAGAAAAAGGGGAAGACCAAGCCAAGATAGCAGCAAGACATTGTTGATGATTTGTGAACGGATGCATTAGCAGCAGGGCATCTTGCTTACAATATTAAATGGCAGGACAGGATAGGGAATGAGGTCTGGGAAAGGGCAGGACAAGAACCTACAAATCTACAAGTCATGTTTAGGAAGTGGAGGTGGACTGGCCACACTCTGAGGAAACCAGACACCAACATAGCAAGACAGATACTGACATGGAATCCTCAAGGAAATAGAAAACAAGTAAGACCTAGACTTAATGGAGAAGAAAAATCATGACAGGGCTTAGAGACAAGGGATACACATGAAAGGAAGCAGAGAATAATTCCAAGAACAGGGATGACCAGAGAACCTTTATCCATGGCCTATGCTCTCAAGGGAGTAAAATACAATGATGATGATGATGATGATCTTGCTTACAACCTAGAGCCCTTAAAGAGAGTTAGTAGGAGGTACAGTTTCTCAAGGGATGTGCTAATGAATGAATACAAAACCATGTTGTGATAGTACATATCACAGCTTGAGAGGACACTGGCCACATATCAGAAGATGGCTGGTGTAAGTCAAAGAGGGTCCGGGGTCCTCACTAAGCTACAGGCCTAGATTTGGTGGTTAATCCATGGCTAGCAAGTTGTGCACTGGAAAGTGATCTTGATTTCAAAGGCAAATTACACTATCCTTTGGTGGTGGTGGTGGTGGTTGTTGAGGTAGTGATGGTGGTGGTGGTGGTGGTTGATGAAGTAGTGATGGTGGTGGTGGTGGTGATGGTGGTGATGGTGGTGATGATGGTGGTGGTTGAGGTAGTGATGTTGGTGGTTTGTTGAGGTAGTGGTGGTGGTGGAGTTGGTGGTGTTGATGGTGGTGGTGGTGGCGGCGCGGCGGTGGCGGTGGCGGCGGTGGTGGTGGTTGTTGAGGTTGTGGTGGTAGTGGTGGTGGTGGTGGTTGAGGTGGTGGTGGTGGTTGTTGAGGCGGTGGTGGTTGTTGTTGAGGTGGTGGTGGTGGTGGTGGTGGTGGTGGTGGTGGTGGTGGTGGTCTTTCTCCCTGTTGCTGCAAGCTATAAACACTTGGAGGCTGATGCTATAGTGAAGAACTTGGCCATCCTCTGTACGCTGTCCTTTAAAACTACTGAAGAAGGAAGCGTTGCCAATACTTCTAATAATAATTGTGCAGCATCCACAGTTTCTATTACAAATACATCATAGCTTGACGTGTAATCCTCATGTTAACTGTATAAAAAAAATTAAGCCCATACCTTCTAGAAGACCTGTCAACATTGAAGGAACAAGTCTCCAGACTGAATTCCCCTCTCTGTGTACTCTGTCCCAGTCATGTCTCGCAGTCTCCTCTTCAATCTCATTCAGTGTTGCACTTCCTTTAGATGTTGCATAATCAGCAAAATCTTCCCTCAGCCTGGTCAACTCAAGCGCTGATTCAATGCTCTTTATAACCTCTGGATCTGCCCCAGAAGAAGTTGCGAGCTGTAAAGTTTTCTGTACCTCAATCACGGCTGGATCATTCGGCTCTAGAACACGCTTTGCCATTGCTGTAGACTAGTCTGTGTGTTCTAAGCAATCAAGAAATGTTACTGTCTCTTATCACTTTTATCTTTCAAATAAGCCTGAATATTTATCTTTCTGGGGGAAAAAATGAGAACTTTATGTTGTATAATCTCACTGCTGCTAAAGTCCATCTGTAAATGTACACTTAACTATCATGGTAGGTAACTCCATTGTAAGGATCTTCAACAAAGGCAATATTTCAGATAAGAATGGCTTATCTTCCTGGAGCATATACATACACACACACATTATGATCAGACTGAAGAAAGCAAAAGTCTCTGCTTCAATCACCAAGTTACTGTTCTGTCAAACCTTATGTTTGGATGTAGAAACTGGTCTTTGCCAGTTTTAGATTACTAGTCTACCTCTGGAATGTGGTTTTGACCAGTTTTAGATTACTAGTCTACCTCTGATGCAGACATCTCTATTGTCAAACTGGACAGTGAAACTTATGTTATTCAAGCAGAGAAAATATCCTGTCACAGAAAGATTCTGAAAATTTCCTAGCTCCAGATAGCAGACACTGTCTGGTTTGATAGTCAGCAACCCATAGATGACATCTTAGCATCAAATATTGGCGAACTATAAATGACATGCTAGCATCAAGGGCTGGCGAACTATAGCTGACATGCTAGCATCAAGGTCTGGCGAACTATAGAGGAATAAGGCTCCCACTTCTCCGTTGGTGCTCACAGTAACAGGCCTAACCTGGTTAATGGGGCAGGGATCGCCATAGCCCCTGTTGCAGTGAAGTCTCCTAAAGAAACACTGCACATCCCCTGCTTTTTACCTCCACTCAATGAATGAAAAAATAGCCGCACATAACCCTCTCCCAAGCCCACGTGATGCTGCGCTTCAACACCTTCAGCTTCAAAGAACATAAGCTCACAGTTTTAAAAAGTAGGAGGGTACCCACGGGTGAATTATTCATTACCCAAAACAGAATTAAGCCTACGGGCTTATAAAGACGGGCAGAGGGGAGCGCATAATCAGGAAAAGAACTCCACAAGAACA
Source organism: Achatina immaculata (assembly GCA_009760885.1). NCBI lineage: Eukaryota > Metazoa > Mollusca > Gastropoda > Stylommatophora > Achatinidae > Lissachatina > Lissachatina immaculata. Next base: position 23,735,530 of record CM019701.1, read on the forward strand.
GATTATTGTTTCATTAACTGTAAATGGGGTGATGAATGGTATAAATATGAGGAAGTGAGGGCCATTACTAAGTTTACTATAAAGACCTAAGTGGTGATTGATTCCACGATCCAGACTCTGGGTACTGCCTGCCCAGAGAACTGCAAGACTTGGCTTTTCTGTGGGCTCCACTGAGATAAGAACTGCTGGTCGTAATAATAATGATGATCATGATAACAGCGCATACATCTGGGTTTTAAGCATATATAAGACATTACATGTCACTTAGGTTGGGCTTATGAGAGGAACTTTGTAAGATGTTGCAGAACTATCTGACCCCTCCATCCTACTGATTAACCCTTGAAACTAGGGAACCTACAAGCCCCGGGGGCAATTGACTGACCGCGCCCAGACCTGAGCAAAAAAAGAAGGGGGAGGGGGGAACAGGTGGACCAATTGACCAATCCCTAAGATTTATAAGCGTACATAAATCATATGCAGTCACTTACAAGTGTGTTTAATCAGTCAATGTCAGTCAGTCACCTGCATGTCTCATTGCGAAACTTTGCCTCCCTAGCAGCTCTCCTGTAGGCCTCTCTATTGTAATCAAGATGCCCTGCTGCTGATGCGTCCATTCGCAGATCATCAACGATGTCTTGCAGCCATCTTTGCCTTAGTCTTCCTCTCTTTCTTTTTCCTGTTATGTACCCTTCCAAGACTGTCTTCTCTAAATTATCATGACGTTTAAGTACTTAATCACCAGTTTGAAATGGGGCCTACATTTTCCATCTGCCTGGTGCCCGTTAACAGCTTTGCACGAGTCTGCCTGCAAATATCCCCTTTTATTGGGGCCTGCTCTACAGTAACGCTAACACGTTTCAAACAAGTTAACAGTAAAATGCATCACACAAATCATACAACACAGAGCGAAACTGAAATCATGAAACAGCAACTTACATGCTGATAATCAACGCACGAATCCTTACGTAACTCACAGCTCTATTACAGAAAGAGGCCGGTCTTGAGTGTATTTATACAGTTAGTTTTTACTTAAGTATACACAACTGGTGACCTACTTACGTTATCAGGACGATGAAAGTTCGTAACTGAAAGCAGTGCCATGTTCGCTTGAATCATGTCATTACATTTTAAAACCACGAAGCTGGTAATGAGTATTTAGGTCAAGGATCTTTGAAGGCAAGCATGGGCTGAGCGCTCCAACTAATGTTATCGATCATGTGATTTGGTGATCAGAAATGATTAGAAACGTCATTTCTTAGACTGTAACTGATGTATACAGGTAGGACCAATGAGAGAGGTGTTCATGCTGTGTACTGCTCTGGGGCCCGGGGGCTTCCAGGTGGTGGGGACGTAGTGAATAAAAACAGAATAGCTAATCTATAGGGGAAGAGCACACTGGCGTACAAAGTTTCTCTCAGAGACTCTGTAAACAGGCATTTATATAATAATAATAATAATAATAATAATAATAATAATAATAATAATAATAATAACAATAATAATAGTAATAATAATAATAATAATAATATGCTTTCATTTTAGTAAAATATCCAACCTGCAGGGTAAGAAATTGAAACATTATTTTGAGCGAATTAGTTGCTCATCTCCGATGTTAACATTCACTCTTATGTCAGACTTGTTGCTCATCCCTGATGTTAACATTCACCCTTATGTCAGACTTGTTGCTCATCCCTGATGTTAACATTCACTCTTATGTCAGACTTGTTGCTCATCCCTGATGTTAACATTCACTCTTATGTCAGAATTGTTGCTCATCTCGATGTTAACATTCACTCTTATGTCAGACTTGTTGCTCATCTGCTTCTGCACCTACCAGCATTTACGTAGTCTTCTCATTCATTTTTCTTGCACAAAAGTCTGCCATTTCTGCAATTTTGACTTCATAGCTAGGGTTTTGAAATTGTTGGTTGTCTTTTATATTAGCTCTTCTGTCACAGTCTTTTCCTCAACTGTTATCTTATGATTTTTTTTTGTTCCATCCCGTTTGGTCCGCCAGGCAGTTTCTATTGTTTATGTCCACCATGGTGGTTGGTTGAGTCACAGGGTGGTTGGCTGAGTCCATTGACTCTTATTTTCTTTTCCCATGCCTTCAGTCTAATCCTGTCAAGTGCTGTTTGATCTTGCACACATATAAATCTAATCCTGTCAGTGTTGTCTTTCCTGTGTGCACATATAAATCTAATCCTGTCAAGTGCTGTCTGATCTGTCAATCAATCAAGTGCCGTGCAATGTGGCATAGGCGATCATTTCTCTCCACAATTCCCTGTCCTTAGACTTGATTATGAGATCAGCCGGTGACTTTCTTCCTAGCCACACTGACAGCCCATCCAGTCTTCCTCTACCGCTCAGTTAGTCGTCGATCCTCCATTAACATGTCATGGATTCTGCCGGTGGTTTCATCGGTGGTTACCGTTTTTAGTCTTCCTGTACGGTGATCATTTCCAGACTCTCTCTTCCATGCTTGAATTGAGCTACCCATTTCTTCACTGTGCTGTAAGAAGGGGCACTCTCCCTTAGAGTCTCCACCATATCCTCATGGATCTCATTTGATGATAAGATCGTGAAGCAGAGGTAGGGAATGACTGCTCGATGAGGGATTTTATCCATTTTTTCAATTTCTGCCACCCTTTACCATTTCAGTAGCCTGTAAAAGAAAAAAAAATTAGTTGCAGTTAATTTATTGAAACTTGGTGTTTAATCTTACTTTAACCTGATCTACAAATGTACCTAATATCAACTGTGCGTTTCAAGTATTTGTACCTTATGCCGAGAACTTATCAATCATCCCTCGTACATTAAAAAAAAATCATATCAAAAGAGTGTAAGATTAAACTATTACATTAAAAGTACAAGAGAAGAAATAATTAACCTAATAAAATATCTCTCACACACGCATATACGCACACACACTGACATAAACGTAAAGAAAAATACATTATCAGTGCAGATCTTCTAACATATCTTTTTTAACAAAAATTAACGTGAATTAAGAGTGAAACGTAACAGATTTGTCATTTCAGTTTTGTTATTTCAGTTTTATTATTTCAGTCTTAATCGTCTTTGTTACTACAGTAGCATGCTTATACTATCTAAGAATGTCTGGAACAAAGAGACAGTTGTATGATAAAGGTAGAATGTCAGACAGGGGTGCGTATCTAATTCTTCACCCTTCAGTCAGTCAGTCAATCAATCAGTTTTTTCCCATTTATTTTTCCTGTTGTTATGATGTTTTCAAGCCAGCGTTTTATCTAGTTAATATTAACTGTCATTTTTTAATGAATTTATATTTGTTTTCTTTATTTGCATTAACTAAACATGTGTTGTTTGTCATCTTAGCTGTCATATATTGTTTCTAGTGATCTTTGCATTGATCAGAATGTTCTACCTGCAGAGTGAGAATAACTAAGGGTCAACCACAGAGACATAAAAGCACACATCAGCATTCAAGTACGAGCACACTAATCAGACACTGCTTGACACAACGTGACAATTAGCCTGGAAGAGAATGTTCACAAGAAAAAGCATCCATCAGCCTCCATGGTGTACAGAGGAAATAAAAGGCTTTGGAGATAAAACGCATCTTGACAAAACAGTGGCTGAAAATGGCAGAAGACAAATGATGATAGGATGGGAGAAATGGAAAAGGTTATAAAATGTATGTGGCTTGCCACACATACTTTCAGAGCTCTCACTGCATAATCCAAAAAAAATGGTGCTGGGAGGACTTTGTGCAGGAGACAGCAAAAGATAAAGCACTGTAAAGTTTTGGTAACTGCACAGAAAGATGAATAATAAATCTAGAACATGGACTGGTTTCAACATCAAGGATAAGAATGGCCAGGTTCTGAAGACAGGCACAGAAAAAGGGGCAGCATTTTTCCACAGATGGCCATGGTCATTCAGAAAGCAAAACAAAAGGTCTCAGCACAGTGAAGACCATGGCAGATGCTGGTCTGCCACAATGGTCTGCTGATGCGGGCGTTAGTGATGTTAGTAGCTCACTTTGGCTTCAGGCTTCTGACTTTGTCCATGACTCAGACAATCAAGCTCGAAAGAATACAAAATGAGACCATGAGAACACTTCTAATTCAAACATATCAAGTTGAATGACAGCAATAACATTTAAGTGGATGATCGAGTTGGGGGAGGAGAGAGGAAGTGAACATTTTTCTGAATGACGTGTGTGACTTCATCAGCTTTAGTGGATTTTGAGGGATGGCAGAGGACATATGGGAATGCCTGGAGTGCATGAATGCCAGTCTCTGATTACAGATTACAGAATTATATTTTGAAGAAAATTAACTCTGTAGAGAAGTACAACAAAAAGCTCAACTGGCACTTTTGTAAGTAAAGTTATAAACCTTGCCCACTGATTAAATTTTGGGGTTGAAAGACAGACTGACTGAAGTTAATTTATGCCCAGCCTGTTTTCAAATCAGATTATTTTATGTTTCAATTCAAATAATCAGTAGAAGTTAGACTGATTCAATGCTTTTAGTCAGTGGTAAATTTATACCATACAATTGTATTTTTAAATTTATTGGCTTTTAGTTAAACAACTTTACATTTTTCTAACACAACAGCATAACAAATTTGTGTTTATCTTTTGTTCTTTCAAACTTTTCACACATACATTACAGCTTTCAAGAACTAAATCATTTTCTGTGATTAAAAAAAATTGTAGGAATAAGCTTAACAAGTAAACAAAAGAAAAATATAATACTTCAGCCTTTGTCCTCATCAGATTAAAAACAATTAAAATTTAAGAGAAAGACAATACAAGCTTATACATCCTACAAGAACCATTTCTTCCAAAAGCAAGTTATTCTTTTTTCCATCTGCTCAGTTTCTTAGGTTCTAGCTACTGTGTGAAGATTATGTTGAGACAGATGGTTGTCCTACCTGGTAAAGCTTCAGCCATGGCTAGAGCGCTGTACCCAGTAAACATGCCAACTTCTAGAATACGCTTTGCCTTCTGTATGCTGACCAAGGACTTTATAAACTGGCCTGAAAACAAAGGTACGGAAACTTGTTTTAACTTTATTCAGACTATATTTCATCCATCCATCTATATCTTTTGTAGATGACCAACAAAGCAAAATCACCACCCAGCATGTCATGTGGCATATCACAGAGCAGCAACACATTCTCTATACTTCTCACAGTCTGCTGCCAGCCTTTGTAAGGTGCCCCAGCTGTATGCACACTGTTCATCTCTGCTTCTACATTTCTTTGCCTGGTTGTTTTTGATTGGCCTCTCTTTCTCTTTCCCCCAAGTGTACATAGCATGGCTGGTGTAGACATGCTGCTGGGAGAGAACATGACATTTCCAGCAGCTCTTTGCAGATTATAATGACAATAAATCAAAAAATAATTGTACATATAGTCTCTAGACACACAAATGCACACATACAGGCAGGAGACTTTTCACTTTTAACTAAACTATAAAGCTCTCCTACTTATTAGAGAAGTAATATCCCAAAATGGGATTTCCAGCACATTTGATACAATTAACATTAATGCTGTATCTAGACCAACAAGCAACAGTAAGAAAAATGGTGAAACAACAACTTGGTTTTAAATAAAACAAGGGGTCAGTCAGGGGTGCATATTGTCACCCTACTTATTTAACTTGTATACTGAAAATATAATGAGGAATGTTAGATAAGATGTAGACAAAGAATATTACGATGCCATAACAATTGGAGGTTATGAAATACCAAAGATTAGACATGCTGATGACACAGTGTTACTGTCCACAACACAAAAGGGAATGGAAAAACTAATTATGTCAGTCAGTAAGAACAGCGAAGAGCAAAACCTCTATCTTAATGCAAAGAAAACTAAATTGATGACAACTGAAAACACAAACAGGACAGCTGAAATATACATAAATGAGGAAAAATTGGAAGAAGTGGAGAGTTTTGAATATCTTGGATCACTACTAACTAATAATGGAGATACAATGAGGGAAATTAAAAAGAGGACATCTATCGCTCTTCACAAAGTAAAACAAATAAAAAAATCTGTGGAGAGGAACAGACAGAACTACAAAAAATAAGATTTTTAAGGGCATACATCTTTCCCATCGCAACATATGCCTGTGAGACCTGGACACTTAACAAAACAGCTGAGAAACACATAAATGCTATTGAATGTAAATGCTACAGAAGAGTTCTCCAAATATCGTGACACAAAAAAGAACAAATATATCCATACTATAAGAGCTTAATATTGAAGAAGGCTGGGTAGTAAAGAGGATTAAACAAAGAAAACTTAAATATTTTGGACACATTAAATGTCATGATAATTTAGAGAAGACCTTATTGGAAGGATACATAATGGAAAAAAGAAAAAGAGGAAGATCAAAACGAAGATGGCTGCAAGACATCGTTGACGATCTGCAGATGGATGCAGCAGTAGCAGGCCATCTTGCTTACAACCGAGAGGCCTACAGGAGTGCTGTTTGGGAGGCAAAGTTCCGCAAGGGACATGCAAATGAATGAATGAATATCCTCATGTCCAAATCATGTTCTTGGGTCAGGAATGCTAATATTCTGTGATTTGATGATTTCCATCAGAAATTGGCAGCTACATAGACCAGGATGGTGACAACAGGAAGAAAGTTAGAATTAGTATTGCAAAAGCAGCATTGTCCTTCAAAAATCTTGAGAACATATGGAATTCAAAAGTTATAAGCACAAAAACCAAGTTAAGATTATTCAATTCAAATGTGATATCCACCCTCATTTATGCATGCAAAAGCTGGAAATTACTAAAGAAATAGACAACAAATCTGACTCTTTTGAAAACAAATGCCTCATGAAAATACTTGATATAAAGTGGAACAAATTCAAGAACAGCGCATAGATAAGACAGATGAGCAAACAACAACCTGTCTCGTGGATGATCAGAAAAAGAAGATGGACATATGTAGGCCATGTGATGAGAATAACTAAACAGGCTATCAAGTGGAGCACAACAAGCTGAAGAAAAAGAGGTTGACCACGTGAAGAGGACATTGTTAAGAGAAGCCAGTTTAGTGGGCATAACATCCCTTGATGAAGTTGAAAAACTTGCCAAAAACAGGAAAACTTGGCAAACAGCTATGCGAGCCCTATGTAACGTTTAATGGCACATGAAGGATGTAAGATGTCAGATGTAAGATCAGAAATCTTAAGCCTTTTCAACATTCTTAACTGTCTCTCCTGGCTGCTGTACTTGACTTTGTTAAAAGCTTTCCCTTATACTCTGTCCTACTTCTTTAATAAAGTTTTGTCTTTGCATACTGTTTTGCATGTCAATCAATTTGGCTATTGTGTGTGCTGTCATAATGAACTTATGTGTGTTCAAAAACAGTATCTCCTTTTCCCACTTCGCTAAACAGATTTGTCATAATCCTCAGCTCACAGTGAAGACCAAAGCTACCAGCAAAATAATCAGCTTTCTTCTTTGCAGTAATGAGACGTTTCCATTCAACACCAGGCATAAACTACAGATCCATTATCACATTAGGATGACAAGAGTGTCATATGCAGAAACTGTCATATGTGAACCTCTGAAGCACATATACAGTGCTCAGAGAGCACAATCTAATTTGGCCACATCAATCCATCAAATGTGGATGTATCCTTAAATGTGCTCTTTATGGACAACTAGCACATTACAATAAAATTTTACTGGATCACACAGCTGCAGTGGGAATGAGGAATGAATGTTCTAGACATTAAACCCGATGTCATGGAAGGATTACATTGCAGACTGCTCCACATGAAAGTGCATTATGGGTCAGCTACTCAGAGAGTGACGAGAAACTCTTGCATCAGATAGATAAATGAAGTGAAAAATGAAAGAAAGACATTGCAAAATTCAACAATGGATTAGCCATTAGACCAAAGAGGCTAAAGCTTTGGGGCATGGATGATCAGGGGGCCCAGTGTCAAGGAAAAGAAAAAAAAATCTTAGCAAAAGATAAAACTGGTTTATGTGACAATCATTTATAACCATTATTGCTGACCTAGCTCATTAGCTGTCAAAATACAGTGATTTTATATGCTGTGTTTGATATATGTAATTCAAAGTCATTCAAATATATGCACTTATATCAGCAGCAGAACAAGTGGAAGCAGAAGACATTTATAACATACTGCAAACCACTATAGACTAGATAAGAAAAAAATGATATATCAATAATAATGGATAAATTTAATGCACAGATTGATACAGAAAGAACAGAAAGCAAAGGATATGTTTTAGAAAAAGTTAGTATATAATACAGAAATGAGACAGGTGACAACCTAGAGTTGTTCTGCATGGAAAATGAGCTAATTGTTGCTAGCACACTGTTCAGACAACAACCAAGAAGACTTTACACATAAATATCACCTGATTCTAATACCAAGAATCAGATAAATTATGTTTTAGTGCAAAGAAACTGGTGATCAAGCATAGCTTCAGCAAAAACTCTACCATATGCCAAGTGTAACACAGACTATGAGTCATTAATAGCAGACATGAAAATAAAGATAAAAGAGATAGTTAAAGAAGAATATCACTCCACTTTGATCTTACAAAAATACCAGAGCAACATAGCATAGAAGCAAATGTCATGAGAGTTTGGAAAAGACAGTCTTGGTAGGTTACATAATGGGGAAAAAAGAGGAGAAGACCAAGTCGAAGATAGCAATAAAACATTTTGATGATTTATGAATGGATGCATTAGCAACAGGACATCTTGCTTACAATATTAAATGGCAGGACAGGATCAGGATCGAGGAGATCTGGGAAAGGGCAGGACAAGAACCTACGAACCTACAAATCATGTCTAGGAAGTGGAGGTGGACTGGCCACACTCTGAGTAAACCAGACACCAACATAGCAAGACAGGCAATGACATGGAATCCTCAAGAAAACAAGTAAGACCTAGACTTACTTGGAGAAGAGAAACCATGACAGGGCATAGAGACAAGGGATGCACATGGAAGGAAGCAGAGAATAATTCCAAGAACATGGATGACTGGAGAGCCTTTATTCGTGGCCTATGCTCTCAAGGGAGTGAAAGGCAATGATGATGATGATGATCTTGCTTACAGCCATACACCTTTAAGAGAGCTGTTAGGGAGGCACAGTTTCACAATGGACATGCTAATGAATGAATACAAAAACCATGTTGTGATAGTACATATCACAGCTTGAGAGGACTCCTCCCACATATCAGAAGATGGCTGGTGTAAGTCAAAGAGGTTCCGGGGTCCTCACTAAGCTACAGGCCTAGATTTGGTGGTTAATCCATGGCTAGTAAGTTGTGCACTGAAAAGTGATCTTCATTTCAAATGCAAATTACACTATCCTTTGGTGGTGGTGGTGGTGGTGGTGGTTGAGGTGGTGATGGCGACGGTGGTGGTGGTGGCGGTCGCGGCGAAGGTGGTGGTGGTGGTGTTGATGGTGGTGGTGGTGGTGGTGGTGACGGCGGCGGTTGAGGTGGTGATGGTGGTGGTTGAGGTTGTGATGGTGGTGGTGGTGGTGGTGGTGGTGGTGGTGGTGGTTGAGGTTGTGATGGTGGTGGTGTTGTGGCGGTGATTATGGTGGTGGTAGTGGTGGTGGTGGTGGTGGTGGTGGTGGGGTGTCGTCGGTGGAGTGGTGGTGGTGGTGGTGGTGGTATTGGTGATGGTGATGGTGGTGGTGGCGGCCGAGGTTGCTCTGGCGATGGTGGTGGTGGTTGTGTGGTGGCGGCGCAGGGACGGCGACTTTGCTGGTGGTGGTGGCGGCGGTAATTGTGGCAGCGGCGGCAGCGGTGGTGGTGGTGGTGGTGGTAGAAATATGGTTGTCGTAGGGTGGTGGTGGTGGTGGTGGTGGTGGTGGTGGTGGCTCTCCATTGGAAACACCTGGAAGCTGATGCTATAGTGAAGAACTTGGAAATCCTATGTACTCTGTCTTTAAAACTACTGAAGAAGGATGCGCTAGCAATGCTTCTAATAATAATAATAGTGTAGCATATACAGTTTCTATTACAAATACATCATAGCTTGAGGTGTAATCCCATGTTAACTGTATTCAACAACAACAACAACAAATTAAGCCCATACCTTCTAGAAGACCTGTCAACATTGAAGGAACAAGTCTCCAGACTGAATTCCCCTCCCTGTGTACTCTGTCCCAGTCATGTCTCGCAGTCTCCTCTTCAATCTCATTCAGTGTTGCACTTCCTTTAGATGTTGCATAATCAGAAAAATCTTCCCTCAGCCTGGACAACTCAAGAGCTGATTCAATGCTCTTTATAACTTCTGGATCTGCCCCAGAAGAAATTGCGAGCTGTAAAGCTTTCTGTACCTCAACCATGGCTGGATCATTGGGATTTAGAACACGCTTTGCCATTGCTGTAGACTAGTCTGTGTGTTCTAAGCAATCAAGAAATGTTACCGTCTCTTATCACTTTTATCTTTCAAATAAGCCTGAATATTTATCTTTCTGGGGGAAAAATGAGAACGTTATGTTGTATAATCTCACTGCTACTAAAGTCCATCTGTAATTGTACACTTAACTATCATGGTAGGTAACTCCATTGTAAAGATCTTGAACAAAGGCAATATTTCAGATAAGAATGGCTTATCTTCCTGGAAAACAAACAAACACACACACACACACACACACACACATTAAGTTCAGATTGAGGAAAGCAAAAGTCTCTGCTTCAATCGCCAAATTCAAGTTCTGTCAAACCTGAAGTTTGGATGTAGAAATTGGTCTTGGCCAGTTTTAGATTACTAGTCTACCTCTAGAATGTGATCTTGGCCAGTTTTAGATTACTAATTTACCTTTAGAATGTGCTCTTGACCAGTTTTAGATTACTAGTCTACCTCTGGAATGTGGTTTTGACCAGTTTTAGATTACTAGTCTACCTCTAGAATGTGGTCTTGACCAGTTTTGGATTACTAGTCTACCTCTAGAATGCACACTTCATCAGTTTTAGATTACTAGTCTACCTCTGGAATGTGGTTTTGACCAGTTTTAGATTACTAGTATACCTCTAAAATGTGGTCTTGACCAGTTTTGGATTACTAGTCTACCTATGATGCAGACATCTCTATTGTCAAACTGGACAGTGAAACTTACGTTATTCAAGCAGAGAAAATATCCTGTCACAGAAAGATTCTGAAAATTTCCTAGCTCCAGATAGCAGACACTGTCTGGTTTGATAGTCAGCGACCCATAGCTGACATACTAGCATCAAGGCCTAGCGAACTATAACTGACATGCTAGCATCAAGGTCTGGCGAACTATAGAGGAATAAGGCTCCCACTTCTCCGTTGGTGCTCCCAGTAACAGGCCTAACCTGGTTAATGGGGCAGGGATCGCCATAGCCCCTGTTGCAGTGAAGTCTCCTAAAGAAACACTGCACATCCCCTGCTTTTTACCTCCACTCAATGAATGAAAAAATAGCCGCACATAACCCTCTCCCAAGCCCACGTGATGCTGCGCTTCAACACCTTCAGCTTCAAAGAACATAAGCTCACAGTTTCAAGAAGTAGGAGGGTACCCAAGGGTGAATTATTCATTACCCAAAACAGAATTAAGCCTAGGGGCTTATACAGACGGGCAGAGGGGGCGCATAATCAGGAAAAGAACTCCACAAGAACAGATTATTGTTTCATTAACTGTAAATGGGGTGATGAATGGTATAAATATGAGGAAGTGAGGGCCATTACTAAGTTTACTATAAAGACCTAAGTGGTGATTGATTCCACGATGCAGACTCTGGGTACTGCCTGCCCAGATAACTGCAAGAATTGGCTTTTCTGTGGGCTCCACTGAGATGAGAACTGCTGGTCGTAATAACAATGATGATCATGATAACAGCGCCTACATCTGGGTTTTAAGCATATATAAGACATTACATGTCACTAAGGCTGAGATGAACTTTGTAAGATGTTGCAGAACTATCAGACCCCTCCATCCTACTGAATAACCCTTAAAACTAGGGAACCTACAGGCCCTGGGGGCAATTGACTGACCGCGCCCTGACCTGTGGAAAAAAAGAAGGGGGAGGGGTAAACAAGTGGATCAGTTGACAAGTTCCTAAGATTTATAAGCGTACATAAATCATATGCAGTCACTTATAAATGTGCTTAATCAGTCAATGTCAGTCAGTCACCTCCTTGTCCTTTGCGAAACTTTGCCTCCCTAGCAGCGCTCCTGTAGGCCTCTCTATTGTAATCAAGATGCCCTCCTGCTGATTCGTCCATTCGCAGATGTCTTGCAGCCATCTTTGCCTTAGTCTTCCTCTCTTTCTTTTTCCTGTCACGTACCCTTCCAAGACTGTCTTCTCTAAATTATCGTGACGTTTAAGTACTTAATGGTTCTAAGGACTGTTATTGCCGGAGGTGTAGTGGAGAATTCGCTCTCTGCTCCTCCAACGGCGTGCGTCTCAAACAGCCTTTGGCAGTCAAGTCCAGCTCCTGGCCTTCTCGCGGCAGAACTGTTTAAATTGACAGGAGAAGGGGCGAAGGCGAATATCTGGTGCCTGAAAACCAGACACTTAGGGTAGATGAGAGGCATGTTTGGTAGCTCATCTACCGCTGCTGGCGAGATTCTTCAACTGCCGTGCGTGGAGCGGTGCTCCTCCCGGCCAATGAAGAAAGGTGCGAAAGGTGTTGCCGCGCGGCACCACTGCGGAAAAGGTAGTAGAAAGGATAAAGCGAAGCAAACAGTCAAATCACGGCACCTCTGGTCTTGAGTTCGGCCACGTCCCAAATGCACTCATATCGGGTGAAATGCCTGAACCGGCTTAACCCAAAGGTTAAGACACTGCTGGCGAGACTCTTCGAATGCCGCGCCTGGAGTGAAGCTCCTCCCGGTCAAGGAAGAAACTGCGGAAAAGAAGTAAGGGTTGTTATGCGGCGCCGATGTGAAAAGGTGAAGGAAATGATAAAGTGAAGTTTAATCGGTATGTCCAGTAGTATCGCTGCGAGAGCTACACATACCACGGCGGCTCTGCTCTAGAGGCCTGACACGTCCGAAATACACCTACACTGGTGAAATATGCCTAAACCGGCATGCACCAGGGGTGAAACTTGATGGGTAGACATGTCAAGCCACTTCCGCTCTAGAGGTCGGTCACGCCCAATATACATCCATACTGGTGAAATATGCCTAAACCGGATCACACCAGGGGTGAAACTTGAAGGCTACGCATGTCACAGTACCTCTGCTCTAGAGGTCGGTCACGTCCTAAACACGCCCATACTGGGATAATATGCCTAAACCTGCTCAACCCAGTGGTGAAAGTCAATAGTGGCGAGGATTCATCCTCTTCGACAAAAGCTCCATCCTGGTCACAACTAGGAAGGGTAGCGGCCACGACCACAAAATGCTGAAGTCGGAGACACTGGACCAGAGCAGTCTAGATAGGTAACCACCTCTCACCCGGCGGGGATGTTTGCGTATCCTAATCACGCTGAGGTTTTCCGGTGAGAAAGTCCAACACTGGACTGGATGGGCAACCACCTCTCAGCAGACGGTGATACACGGGTATCTCAAAACACGTCGAGGTTTTCCGGTGAGAAAGTCCAACTCTGGCCTGGGTGGGCTACCATCTCTCACCCAGAGGGGATGCACTGATATCCTAAACACACCGTAGTCTTCCGATGAGAAAGTCCAACTCTAGACTAAACTGGTGCAACGAAAACCACGGTGTCACGCAATCTGCTTCAGAGACCCACCAAGAATACAGGCTAAAGCCCTGCGATACTCTAAACCTCTTGTGACACACAATAATAAGTGTATAAGTATATAACTATACACGAAGCACTGCAGTAAAGCTGTGATAACAGAATGTATAAAATAGGAAAAAGTAGGAGCAGCTTTATTACTTAACGATTACAAAGTTGTGACGTTTCGGCGTGAGTCTTAATCATACAAAAACATAGAGGACGAAGAAATAGAGAGAGGAGAATATAAAGTATAGATTCACATGTATACTAAAAAAATAATAAATAAATAAATAAATATAAAAATAAATTTTAAAAAACACTTTTTTTACAGTACTTAGCTGTAAATTGTAAGGTGTGACTTGTCCGGCGGTATGTGTCAGGAATGGATTTAGTAGAACGTGGAGACTGTTTAAAAAGAGACATGTGATATGTGGTCGGTGGGTTGTAATTGGGGGTAGTGGATGGGGAACTTGGGAGAGGAGAGAGAGTGATACAATATTGACCTAGCTAGGAGAAGTTGAAACAGATGATTGGGGAAGAAGGGTTGCAGAGTGATGCTGTGAGGAAGTTTGAAAAGTAAGAAGAGGTGGACTTAATGGAGAGGTACTATAATGATTGAAGAGAATGTTACGTGTAGCTAAACAGCGAGTTTAACCCATGTGGCTCCAGCGTCCCATAATTTTGAATGCAGCGGTTCTCAAGTGCCAGGCGGTTTGTGTCATCTGCGTGACATTGTTTGATGGCTGTTACCAGAAAATCAGATTTGCCTCTGTGGTTGGGGCCATTGAAATGATTTGGGACTGGTTTCGAAGCATGCTGGGCGATGTCGTACATATGTTTTTGCATGCGGTCCCCCTAATCTGAGGTCAGTCTCACCAATATATGTTATATTGTTTGCAAAAGATGCAGGATAACATATATTCTCTTCAATCATTATAGTACCTCTCCACTAAGTCTACCCCTTCTTACTTTTCAAACTTCCTCACAGCATCACTCTGCAACCCTTCTTCCCCAATTATCTGTTTCAACTTCTCCTAGCTAGGTCAATATTGTATCACTCTCTCTCCTCTCCCCGGTTCCCCATCCACTACCCCCAATTACAACCCACCGATCATATGTCACATGTCTCTATTTAAACAGTCTCCACGTATAACACTTATGAGTTCTATTTTATATTGTCAAGATGATTGTTCTTTTCAATTTATTCAAGCAGTTTCTCTTTCATCATCACATCTCACATCGAAGTTTCATATAAATGGCAATAGAGGAGGCCTCATAAAACATTTCACTGACGTCATTTTATTATGTCAAACATATTCAAGACGTATAGCTGATAATATCACTTGGAATAATATGCAATATTATATACAGTTCATTGTTTTCATCATTGTAGCACGTAACCTCAAAGTCTCACAATATCATACTTCTTACTATAGAACAAAAACTCGGTGCTCGAAGTTTCAATGTAATAATTACTACACAATCTCTTAATACACTGGTTCAGTCTAACACTGTGTCTCTATCTCTACATCTCTCTTGCTGAACCCTTCTCTCTCTACCTGGAGCTGAGTCCTAATCTGTCTACCTGCAGCTGCCTGCACCTCCCCCTGCCTCCTGAATCCTCATCTGCTCTCCTCTCTCTGCTCTGCCTTATATTCCTAAGTTCTGACCGGCCGCAACTAGCGTCTTCGTGTTATTCGCTTTCATCTCCGTCGGTCCAATTGTTACCTCCAATTAACCCAGTCCCTCATCTCTTTCAAGTTATCTGCTTCGGGACCTAGTCCGTTTTCTGTTCAGTCGTTTGATCTCCTGGTCAATTGTTCCCCCTCGGCTACTGCAGGTGTGCGTGAAGTCGCAATGTTACGATCTATCGGCGTACCCATGTCGATTCGGTTTACCTTTGATCAGGCCTTTGAAGTACCGAGTATCCGTTCTTCGTCCTTCTAACTATCCCTTCTCTGTCGCCGTTTGCTCTACTATCCTGCCCCCCAATACCCTCCTAACTATATACCTGATCATTTCACTAATAATAATAACAATAATAATAATAATAATAACTATAATCATTACTTACAAGGCTATGCTACATACGTTCTACTAAACCATTCCTGACACACACCGTCGGACAAGTCACACCTTACAATTTACAGCTAAGTACTCTTTTTAAAAAATGTATTTTAATTTATTTTTATTTTTATTTATTTATTTTTAGTATTCATGTGAATCTATACTTTATCTCCTCTCTCTATTTCTTCGTCCTGTATGTTTTTGTATGATTAAGACTCACGCCGAAACGTCACAACTTTGTAATCATTAAGTAATAAAGCTGCTCTTACTTGTTCCTATTTTATACATTCTGAACCTCTTGTGGTCCTCTCGGGGACCTCGTGTGGTCCTTTCGGGGACCACACAGGAGACCACGGGACTTAACGAGGACCACAGGCGTAAATTCAGTAGGATCACAATGCGGTCCTAGTGGTAGAAGAGAAGGAAGAAGAAGAAGAAGAATACTTAATCATCAGTTTGAAATGGGGCCTATATTTTCCATCTGTCTCGCGCCCGTTAGCAGCTTTGCACGAGCCTGCCTGCAGCTATCCCCTTTTACTGGGCCTTTCTCTACAGTAAGGCTAAAACGTTTCAAACAAGTTAACAGTAAAATGCATCACACAAATCATACAACACAGAGCATAAACTGAAATCATGAAACAACAACTTACATGCTGATAATCAACGCACGACTCCTTAAGTAACTCACAGCTTTATATTACAGAAAGAGGCTGGCCTTGTGTGTATTTATACAGTTAGTTTTAAATTAAGTGCACACAACTGGTGACCTTCTTGCGTTGTCAGGACGACGAAAGTTCATAACCGAACGTAGTGCCACGTTCCCTTTAATCATGTCATTACATTTTAAAACCACGAAGCTGGTAATGAGTATTTAGGTCAAGGATCTTTGAAGGCAAGCATGGACTGAGCGCTCCAACTAATTTTATCGATCATGTGATTTGGTGATCAGAAATGATTAGAAACGTCATTTCTTAGAACTGATGTATACAGGTAGGACCAATGAGAGAGGTGTTCATGCTGTGTACTGCTCTGGGGCCCGGGGGCTTCCTCTGTTTTTTTAAAAAGGGCCCAGAGGGCTCCCGGAGTGGTGGGGACGTAGTGAATAAAAACAGAATGGCTAATCTATAGGGGAAGACGCACTGGCGTACAAAGTTTCTCTCAGAGACTCTGTAAACAGGCATAATAATAATAGTAATAATAATAATACGTTTTGAGTTTTAGTAAAAGATGGAACCTGCTAAACAATGCAGGGTAAGAAATTGAAACATTATTTTGCCCAAATTAGTTTCACATTTCTGATTTTAGAAATCAGAATCCGGCATCATCGCATTCAGGACATTCCCATACATGCTCCGCCGCATATTCCAACACCCACCAAAAAGTCTGTCTACTAACGGTTCCCGTCAAATGTTGGTTGTTTGTTATACGTTTTATCCCACTTAGTTCAGATTTTCTTTCAGCCCCCCCCCCCCCACTTGCTCTGTCCAAACTTCATCACTCTGTATATGCAAATTGCCCATCTATTCACTCTCTTCCGCTGTCGGTTTATAACGGCCTTCGCAATGTCCTCCTTATCCATTCTCCGCCTACCTTGTATTTCACTCTGTCTGGCCAGCCTATCAGCCAACTCATTTCCATGAACACCCGCGTGCCCTGGACATAAGATCCACTTTAACGCCCTCACGTGTGCGTGTCCCAATAGGTTTACCCGTTCTCTCCGAAGAAATGTCTTCTCAATCTTCCCTAGCATGCTCATGAGACTATGAGACACTTCATGATCTACCAGCCACCAGATTGCGGCTGATACCGCCTCAGTCTCCATGCGTATGTTAGACATAGCGACTACAAAGGCACCTGATCTCTTTGTCACAACTCTTTCCATTGCAGTAAGCTACAAAGCCCGTTCCTCTTTTGTTCCTTTAGACACTGAGCCTTATATGAATAGTACCATATCTGTGTATACCACCATCTATCTCTCTGAACCTTAAGTGCCCAGGGCACATGGGGCTTCCGCAAGGGTTTTCCATAAATGCCTGTCCTTTGCCTTTTTTTCTGCTCTTGCCCAGGTGAGTCCTCTATTGCTCAACATCCTAGCTGTTGTTCTTCTCCGTGTCTCTTTTGGTCTACCCTTACTTCTGTTCCCCTGTGGTGTCCATCTTAGTGCTATTTTTGTGCATACCTGTGTATAAATACCAACATATCTGTGTCTAGCACCATATCTGTGTATAACATCATATCTGTGTATAACACCATATCTGTATATAACACTATATCTGTGTATAACACCATATCTGTATATAACACCATCTCTGTGTATAATGCCATGTATGTATATAACACCATATCTGTGTATAATACCATGTATGTGTATAACATCATATCTGTGTATAACACCACATCTGTGTATAATGTTAACATTCACTCTTATTTCAGACTTGTTGCTCATCCCTGAAGTTAATATTCACTCTTATGTCAGACTTGTTGCTCATACCTGATGTTAACATTTACTCTTGTGTCAGACATTTTGCTCATCCTTGATGTTAACATTCACTCTTATGTCAGGCTTGTTGCTCATCTGTTTCTGCACCTTCCAGCATTTGCGTAGTCTTCTCATTCATTTTTTCTTGCACAAAAGTCTGCCATTTCTGCAATTTTGACTCCATAGCTTGAGTTTTGAAATTATTGGTTGTCTTTTACATTGGCTCTTCTGTCACATTCTTTTCCTCAACTATTATCTTAGGATTTTTTCTGTTTAATCCCGCATGGTCCGCCAGGCAGCTTCTGTTCTTTCTGTCCACCAGGGCAGTTGGCTAAGTCCATAGACTCTTGTTTTCTTCTGACATGCCTTCAGTCTAATCCTGTCAAGTGCTATCTGACCTGTGCGCACATATAAATCTAATCCTGCCAAATGCTGTCTGACCTGTGCGCACAAGTAAATCTAATCTGCCAAGTGCTGTCTGACCTATGCGCATATATAAATCTAATCCCGTCAAGTGTATCTGACTTTGCGCATATATAAATCTAATCCTGTCAGTGTTGTCTTTCCTGTGTGCACATATAAATCTAATCCTGTCAAGTGCTGTCTGGTCTGTCAATCAATCAATCAAGTGCCGTGCCGTGTGGCATGGGCGATCATTTTTCTCCCTGTCTTTAGACTTGATTATAAGATCAGCCGGTGATTGTCTCCCTAGCCACACTGACAGCCACTCCAGTAACTTCACTCTCTGTCTTCCTCTTCCGTTCAGTTAGTCGTCGATCCTCCATTATCATTTCATGGATTCTGCCGGTGGTTTCATCGGTGGTTACCGTTCTTAGTCTTCCTGTACGGTGATCATCTTCCAGACTCTCCCTTCCATGCTTGAAATGAGCTACCCATTTCTTCACTGTGCTGTAAAGAAGGGGCACTCTCCCTTGGAGTATCTACAATATGCTCAGTGATCTCCTTCGAGGATAAGCTCTTGAAGCAGAGGTAGCGAATGACTGCTCGATGATGAATTTTATCCATTTTCTCAATTTCTGCCACCCTTTACCACTTCAGTAGCCTGTTAAAAAAAATTGCAGTTAATTTATTGAAACTTGGTGTTTAATCTTACATTAACCTGAGTTTCAAATGTACCTAATATCAACTGTGAATTTCAAGTATTTGTACCTTATGCCGAGAACTTATCAATCACCCATCGTACATTAGGAAAAAAATCACATCAAAAGAGTGTAAGATTAAACTATTACATTCAAAGTACAAGAAAAGAAATAATTAACCTAATAAAATATCTCTCACACACGCATATACGCACACACACAGACATAAACATAAAGAAAAATACATTATCAGTACAGATCTTCTAACATATGTTTTTTAACAAAAATTAACGTGAATTAAGAGTGAAACGTAACAGGTTTGTCATTTCAGTTTTGTTATTTCAGTTTTATTATTTCAGTCTTAATAGCCTTTGTTACTACTGTAGCATGCTTATACTATCTAAGAATGTCTGGAGCAAAGAAACAGTTGTATGATAAAGGTAGAATGTCAGACAGGGGTGCGTATCTAATTCTTCACCCTTCAGTCAGTCAGTCAATCAATCAGTTTTTTCCCATTTATTTTTCTTGTTGTAATGTTTTCAAGCCAGCGTTTTATCTAGTTAATATTAACTGTCATTTTTTAATGAATTTATATTTGTTTTCTTTATTTGCATTAGTTAAACATGTGTTGTTTATTATCTTAGCTGTCATATATTGTTTCTAGTGATCTTTGCATTGATCGGAATGTTCTGCCTAGCAGAGAAAAGTGTGATTTCTTTTACTACCAAAAATCCTGCTTGAGGGAAAGAGAGTCAGTCAATCAGTCTGTCATTTGCATGTTCTATGCAGAACTTTGGCTCCCTAACAGTTCTCCTGTAGGCCTCTCGGTTGTAAGCAAGATGCCCTGGTGCTGATGCATCCATTAGTAGATTATCAACGATGTCTTGAAGTCATTTTCGCCTTGGTCTTCCTCTCTTTCTTCTTCTCATTATGTAACCTTCCAAAACTATGTTCTCTAAATTCTCTTGACGTTTAATGTGTCCAAAAGTTTTCTCTATTTAATCCTCTTTACTAGCCAACCGTCTTCAATATTAAGTTCTTGTAGTATGGATATATTTGTTCTTTTTTTCCATGATATTTGAAGAACTCTTCTGTAGCATTTACATTCAAACGCATTTATGTGTTTCTCAGCTGTTTTGTTAAGTGTACAGGTCTCACATGCATGTGTTTGATATTGTCTATTGTCACTTTTATAAATGTCAAACGTTCCTTTATCAATGTTCCTTTGCAAGGTCATTTTATAACAGCACAGTTTATCAAAGTTATTCAAATGTCTCCTTCTTAATTCCAATCAATATTACTGGTTAATTAAGTATTCTTCAGAATTGTTTATCTTAAGTACTCTTGTACTGTTCATAGTAGTTTCATGTTTTTCTATACTTTAACACGTTGCCACAATAAGAATCTTCACAGGTCCATGAAGGAAGAATACACGTCGTCACTAAGACAATACTGCTTACAGAAAGGAAGTCTCTTTGCCAATTATGATAAAGGCACAGTTTATTTACACTGCTATATCAAGATCTCTGGTAGCATGTTGTAGAAGAATTCTTCATATATTTCACAAGGAAACTCATTAACAATAGCACGTCGTTCTTAATGAGTATATGAAGCACAGCTAACCAGTCTTGACATCTATCGACTAGTTACACCAGCCTGTAAGTTCATCACCATTACATATCTACCTAAGTCTTGGCGCCAATTCTCTTGGTCTCCGATTATCTGTGTCTCAGTCTGAGTGTTAAAGAATCATAGTATTGACTGTCGTCGTCTTATAGCATCTGGTGTCTTCACTCGATGAGTACTGTCGAGATGGGGTCCCCTTGCCACTTCTCTGGACTTCTACTCTTGCCTCTTCTCTTGACTTCTACTCTTGCCTCTTCTCTGGACTTCTACTCTTGCCACTTCTCTGGACTTCTACTCTTGCCTCTTCTCTGGACTTCTACTCTTGCCTCTTCTCTGGACTTCTACTCTTGCCTCTTCTCTGGACGTCTACTCTTGCCTCTTATCTTGACTTCTATTCATGTCCCTCATCTGATTCCTCATCGACTGTTCTAGTCGGATCTTCTCTTTTCTCTCTTGACCATGGATCGCCCTCACTTGCCCTCTATTTGTTTTTTAAATAAAGTTTATTTACATTCAACAAACAACAATTTCATAGTCATTTCAAGTGACGTGAAGTGCAAGATAACTGCCCGTGAGATGAAATAATGAAATGGTGGGCTTTTACAAAACATGAGATGATGGTGTGGAGTATGATAAGTGTAATACATGTACATCTGAAATTAAACTTTTTTTTTCCAACAAGGGGGTGTTTCATAAATTTTCATGACTCTCTCTCTCTCTCTCTCTCTTTCTCTCTCTCTCTCTTTCTCACACACACCCACAAACACATACACATACATTTATGCTTCATACCGCCGGGGCTGTGCATTGGAGATGATCAAAGTCCTGGTCGGTTATTGTTATCTCTAGCGTCTGAATACAGAACTTCTTAAAAATGACCAAGAACTGAGAGAACAATACAAAGTTATTATAACAAATAGATACAATGCAATAGCAAAGATAAATAGTATAGATTTGTTGAAGGAAAGGGAACACACAATGCCATTTATGCTTTACGAACACTAACAGAAAGAGCTTTAGAAGTACAGAAAGATCTCTACTTATGCTTCATTGATTACACCAAGGCATTTGACAAGGTGAAACATAATGAAATTATTAAAATGCTTAAAGACATCAATATAGACGGCAAAGACCTGAGGATTGTAAAACATCTATACTGGCAGCAAGAAGCAGCAGTTCGAGTTGAAAATAGAATTGGAAAATATCAACCTATAAAACAAGGGGTGCGACAAGGATGTGTACTATCTCCAGGCCTTTTTTCTCTTTATAGAGAGAATATTCTAAGAACAATCATCACAGAACCAGGCATACAAATTGGAGGATACAATATTAACAACCTTCGGTATGCTGACGACACAGTACTGATAGCTGAGAACCAACACACTTGCAAAATCTCTTGGATAAAGTCGCCAAAGAAAGTGAACAGAAAGGCCTTACTTTGAACATCAAAAAGACAGAGACTATGGTTATATCTAAGAAACAGAATCCACCAGCATGCAGTATTAAATTAAACGGAACTATTCTAAAGCAGGTGCAGAAATTCAAATACCTTGGAGCAGTAATAACTTCAGATGGGAAATGCAGAACAGAAATTAGGAATAGAATAGGCCAAGCAAAGACTGCATTTCAGAGAATGAGAAACATATTAACCAACACATCCTTATCAATGAATGTTAGAAAACGAGTCCTAAAATGCTATATTGAACCTATCTTGTTATATGGAAGTGAATCATGGACAATAGGCAGGTCTGCATAAAATCATTGGAAGCAGCAGAAATGTGGTTTATTAGAAGAATGTTGCGAATCCCCTGGACAGCAAAAATAACTAATGAAGAATGTATGAGAAGAGCTGGAGAGACAAAAAACCTTGTAAAAAGATAAGAGAGAGACAATGTACTTTCATAGGACATGCAATGAGAAGAGGGGGCATTAAAAATATTATAACAACAGGAAAAATAGAAGGAAGAAGATCAAGAGGAAGACAAAGAGAAATGATACTGGACAGTCTGGATTTGTTGAAGGAAAGGGAACACACAATGCCATTTATGCTTACGAACACTAACAGAAAGAGCTTTAGAAGTACAGAAAGATCTCTACTTATGCTTCATTGATTACACCAAGGCATTTGACAAGGTGAAACATAATGAAATTATTAAAATGCTTAAAGACATCAATATAGACGGCAAAGACCTGAGGATTGTAAAACATCTATACTGGCAGCAAGAAGCAGCAGTTCGAGTTGAAAATAGAATTGGAAAATATCAACCTATAAAACAAGGGGTGCGACAAGGATGTGTACTATCTCCAGGCCTTTTTTCTCTTTATAGAGAGAATATTCTAAGAACAATCATCACAGAACCAGGCATACAAATTGGAGGATACAATATTAACAACCTTCGGTATGCTGACGACACAGTACTGATAGCTGAGAACCAACAACACTTGCAAAATCTCTTGGATAAAGTCGCCAAAGAAAGTGAACAGAAAGGCCTTACTTTGAACATCAAAAAGACAGAGACTATGGTTATATCTAAGAAACAGAATCCACCAGCATGCAGTATTAAATTAAACGGAACTATTCTAAAGCAGGTGCAGAAATTCAAATACCTTGGAGCAGTAATAACTTCAGATGGGAAATGCAGAACAGAAATTAGGAATAGAATAGGCCAAGCAAAGACTGCATTTCAGAGAATGAGAAACATATTAACCAACACATCCTTATCAATGAATGTTAGAAAACGAGTCCTAAAATGCTATATTGAACCTATCTTGTTATATGGAAGTGAATCATGGACAATAGGCAGGTCTGCATAAAATCATTGGAAGCAGCAGAAATGTGGTTTATTAGAAGAATGTTGCGAATCCCCTGGACAGCAAAAATAACTAATGAAGAATGTATGAGAAGAGCTGGAGAGACAAAAAACCTTGTAAAAAAGATAAGAGAGAGACAATGTACTTTCATAGGACATGCAATGAGAAGAGGGGGCATTGAAAATATTATAACAACAGGAAAAATAGAAGGAAGAAGATCAAGAGGAAGACAAAGAGAAATGATACTGGACAGTCTGACGGGATGGTGTGAGAGGAGATCACCAACTGAGCTGATGGCCTGCATGAAGGATCGCGTACTCTGGAGAAGCATAATAGCCAACGCCAGTCGGCACGGCACATGATGATGATGAGCCTGGCGTCGCTGTTTGTGTCTTCTTATCTAAACATGGATTTTGTATTATCTTGAAAACCCTCTCGAGGTTAGAGGTGTCGCCTGATCTGCTTATCGCTTGGAAGGTTAAACCTGTATGACGATCATTGTCAGGTCAGGCTAATCCAGTCTGGTGACATTTGTTGAAAGATCCGTTGTAACATGTATAAATGTGTACATAAAAACTTTACAAGAAGTGTCTCCTTCAAATGGAATTGTATATATATATATATATATATATATATATATATATATATATATATATATATATATGCATAGTTATGTACTAAAAAAGTGATTGAAACTAAACATATAAACTTATGATGAAAAAGAAGTGTTTGCTAAAGAGATGCAAATTTGATGTGAGTGCAGATGAAAAATCCAAAAGAAACATCAATGTTTCAATTATTTGTTTAGATATTTAGATGATATTTTGGACTTGCCTGACGGCCTTCGTCACTCCGTTTAGAGGCGGGCAATGTCTGGCGGGTGATTATGGGGGAGTAGTATAAGGGTGATTTAAGGATGAATTACGTTCAAGTGAGAAATTGCTTTTATCTTATACTGAAGAGTGGAGAAAAGCATGCAGCTTTGAAAGGATTAGGTTTGGATTAGCCAGGGGATGGGCACAAAGGAGCTTTTTACCAACACACACGTGGCGACATGTGTCCCGCTAAGGATTTGTTGCAGTTTGTGAAGTAAAGTTATTTTGATTCTTGACTTTCAATTATTTGGGGGTGGGGG
>CM019701.1:23760577-23801858 GCA_009760885.1 Achatina immaculata
TCCTAATTTCTGTTCTGCATTTCCCATCTGAAGTTATTACTGCTCCAAGGTATTTGAATTTCTGCACCTGCTTTAGAATAGTTCCGTTTAATTTTATACTGCATGCTGGTGGATTCTGTTTCTTAGATATAACCACAGTCTCTATCTTTTTGATGTTCAAAGTAAGGCCTTTCTGTTCACTTTCTTCAGCCACTTTATCCAAGAGGTTTTGCAGGTCTTGTTGGTTCTTAGCTATCAGTACTGTGTTGTCAGCATACCGAAGGTTGTTAATATTGTATCCTCCAATTTTTATGCCTGGTTCTGTGATGATCGTTCTTAGAATATTCTCGCTATACAGAGAAAAAAGGTCTGGAGATAGTACACATCCTTGTCGCAACCCTTGTTTTATAGGTTAATATTTTCCAATTCTATTTTCAACTCGAACTGCTGCTTCTTGCTGCCAGTATAGATGTTCTACATTCCTCAGGTCTTTGCAGTCTATATTGATGTCTTCAAGCATTTTAATAATTTCATTATGTTTCACCTTGTCAAATGCCTTGGTGTAATCAATGAAGCATAAGTAGAGATCTTTCTGTACTTCTAAAGCTCTTTCTGTTAGTGTTCATAAAGCATAAATGGCATTGTGTGTTCCCTTTCCTTCAACAAATCCAAACTGTTCATCTGCTATTTCCATTTTTATCTTTTTCCTTGTTCTTCTCATAATTATTCTCAGAAGTAGCTTCGTTATGTGACATGAGAGGCTGATAGTCCGGTGGTCGTCACATTCCTTTGCACCTGGTTTCTTTGGTAGTGCTATAAACATGGATTTAATCAGGCCACTGGGACTATAACCACTGTTGTAAATGTCATTCAGTAACTTGGTTATTATTTTTATTCCTGTCTCCTCTAGTGCCTCTATTTCTTCTATTGTTATATTATCAGGCCCAGTTGCTTTTCCTTTCTTCATGTGTTTGATGGCATCTATGATTTCATCTTCAAGTATTGGTGGTCCCTCACAGTTTTCAGTATCTGGTGTTAATTCTGGTCTTTCTCCTCCATATAGCTCACCGATATACTCTGTCCACCTGTCCACAATGTCTTCTTTTCCCATTAACATTTTACCTTCTTTCGATTTCAGGCATCCTGTGGTATATTTTGTTTTCCTGCCTGTGAGTTCATTAATTCGTTTGTGCATGTTTTTGCTGTCTTTAATATGAGAGTCCTCTATCTGTCTGCAATGTTCATTTAACCACACTTCTTTTGCTTCTCTGCATTTGCGTCTTATTTCTTTATTTATCTTGCTATATTTTTCCTCTTTATTTTTACTCCTCCTCCTCTTGTCCATCAGTCCTAAGATGTCATCTGTCATCTATTTATTTTTATAGGCTTCTTTTTTTGGTGATATTATCTCCTTAACAGTTTGGTGGATCGAATCTCTACATTTCCCATTGTTCATCTATACTATTTATCTTTGCTATTGCATTGTATCTATTTGTTATAATAACTTTGTATTGTTCTCTCAGTTCTTGGTCATTTTTAAGGAGTTCTGTATTCAGTTTGATGTTTCTCACTTTTCTGCCTGCTTTCTTTAGTTTTATTCTAACTTTTCCACAGAGTGGATCATGGTCACTATTGCAGTCAGCTCCTGGCATGGTTTTTGTTGTCAGTAATGCATTGCGGAATTGTTTGTTGATTAATATGTAGTCTATCTGGTTAAAAATCTTTTTGTCTGGGCTGCACCACGTTGCCAGTCTTCAAGGATGTTGTTTAAACCAGGTGTTTCCTACAACCATGCTATGTATTCTTGCCCATTCAATTAATTTACAACATCTGTCATTCCTCTCCCCCAGTCCATAGTCACCAATGATGTCTGAAGTTCTTCCTTTACCAACTTTGGCATTAAAATCTCCCATGACTATGGTAACTTCATGTGACTTTGTGTGTTTTAGTGCTGTCTCTATGTCATTATAAAATATATGTACATCTTCTTCAGAACTTTCAGATGTTGGAGCGTACACTTGTATAATATTTATGTTTATTGGTTGTCCTTTCAGTTGGGCTAGCAGGACTCGGTCCGAGATGTTCAAATATCCTACAATTGTCCTTGCCGTTTGTTCATCAAATATAATTCCTACTTCTCGTTCATGTTTCTCACTTCCTGAATATATTATTGTATATTTATCTGAGTTTATCTTCCCTGCATCTGTCCATCTAACTTCACTCATTCCTAATATGTTGATCTTCATCCTTTCCATTTCCATCTTTACATTTTCTAATTTTCCAGCCTGGAATAAAGTTCTAACATTCCATGTTGCTATTTTGAACTTGTTAGTTTTGCCACCAGTAGCTTGATGACAATCTGGCCTCGCCTGTGGCTCGTGAGCTACCCTACCGGACGAGGTTGTTCCAGAGGAACATCCATTAACTTCGTTCATGATGAATCGATTATTCTGTTCAAGCATAACTGTTTTTGGGAACTACAACAGTGGTTTCCCGTTGCCTTCTATCGGTTTGTGTATGGACACTCCACTAGCCTTTAGACTCCCTGTCCTACCCGCAAGGCAGCGGGAGAGAGAGGTTTTAAGGCGCCTCTGACCCACCTGGTATTCCCTTCACTGAGCACCTGAGGCACTTTATAAGAGTAGTAGAGCCACCTTTACATAGAAAGATAAACAGCCACAGCCTACAAGAAGAAAATACTAACATTAATTTCAATCAGGAACTTGCCAATCATTCCAAAACACCCAGTGAAGTTGAGGAGATAAGTATAGATGAATTATGGAATTCTTACAGCACAGCCATAATCACAGCAGCAAAAGCAAGCACTGGACTTAAAAAACCAAATAGAAAAGCATGGATATCAGATAAAACATGGAAGTATATACATGAAAGACGAGCAGTCAAATTAGACATGCTGAATGCAAAAACAGATCCTGGAAAAGATCTGAGGAAAGCAACATACAAATAAATAGACAAGAAAGTAAAAAGTTCAGCTAGAAGGGATAAAAGAGAATACATAGACAATATGGCGAAAGAGGCAGAAAAAGCAGCAAAAACAGGAGACAGCAAAACTTTATATAACATACAAAAGAGGCTAACAGCTACTATTACATTTAAAGAAAGACCAATCCTTAGCAAAACTGGAACCCTATTAACATCAAATAAAGACCAAAAGCAAAGATTGGCTGAACACTTCCAACAAATACTTAATCGACCACACCCAAAAGAATTGATAAACCTTGAAACTGACTTACCAGCCCCACAACTAAATGTCAACCTAGATGAAATTAAATAGCATGAAATTGAAACAGCAGTGAATTTAATGGCTAACAACAAAGCTGCAGATGAAGATGAAATAACAGCCGAAATGCTAAAAGCTATCAATAGTGACAACATGAGACAACTACAGAGAATGTTTAACAAGATTTGGAAACAAGAAAAGGTCCCTTCTAATTGGAAGAAAGGAATCATTGTTAAAATACCAAAAAAAAGGCAACCTTAGTGATTGTAACAACTGGAGAGGAGTAATCTTAATATCAGTTGTGTCAAAAGTATTTTGCAAGGTCATTTTGAATAGACTCAAAGATATAGTGGATACTACAATGAGAGAAGAACAAGCAGGATTTCGAAAAGGGAGAAGCTGTCTCAACCAGATCTTTACTCTCAGAATAATACTTGAAGAACATATTGAAAAGCAGAAACCATTAATACTGAACTTCATAGATTTTAAAAAGGCATTTGATAGCATACACAGAGATTCATTATGGAGAATTTTATGTCTATATGGAATACCATCTAAAATTGTCAACACCGTTAAGGACTTATACAATGGATATGTTTGTGCAGTCAAGACAGAAGAAGGGATGAGTGAATGGTTCCAGATTGAAACAGGTGTGAAACAAGGATGTATACTGTCTCCTTTACTTTTTGGGATTACAATAGACTTCATATTAAAAAAATGCTGCACAGGTAACACAAGTATTGACTGGGTACTTGGGACCCAACTAGAAGACCTTGATTTTGCTGATGACATAACTCTTATCAGTAATAATGTGAATTCCATGCAAGAAAAAACAGACAGCCTGTCTTCACTGGCTAGCAAAATAGGACTTGAAATTAACAAGGACAAAACAAAAATAATGAAAATTCCTCTCAATCAAAATGGAAAAATACACATAGAAGGGACAGATATTGAAGAAGTCGATCAATTTGCATACCTTGGCAGCTACATAGACCAGGATGGTGACACTAGAAAGGAAGTTAGGATCAGAATTTCAAAAGCAGCATCATTCTTCAAGAATCATAAGAACATATGGAATTCAAAAGTTATAAGCACAAAATCCAAGTTAAGATTATTCAATTCAAATGTAATATCCACCCTCATTTATGCATGTGAAAGCTGGAAAACAATAAAGAAATAGAAAAGAAATTAGACTCATTTGAAAACAAATGCCTAAGGAAAATATTCGGCATCAAGTGGAATGCATCAAGAACAATGCAGAGATAAGACAGATGACTGAACAACAACCAGTCTCATGGGTGATCAGGAAAAGGAGATGGACATATAGTGGTCACTTGATGAGAAGAAATGATCAGAGAATCCCAAAACAAGCTATCAAGTGGAACACAACAGGCCGAAGAAAAAGAGGCA
The DNA here is from genome assembly GCA_009760885.1 of Achatina immaculata. Lineage (NCBI taxonomy): Eukaryota > Metazoa > Mollusca > Gastropoda > Stylommatophora > Achatinidae > Lissachatina > Lissachatina immaculata. The sequence goes on from CM019701.1 coordinate 23,765,208, forward strand.
GACCGCGTGAAACTCTGAAGAGGACATTATTAAGAGAGGCCAAATTAACAGGCATAAAATCCTTTGATGACGTTGAAAGACTCGCGGAAGACAGGAAAAATTGGCTAACTACTTTGCGAGCCCTATGTGACGTTTATCGGCACGGGAAGGATATAAGATATAAGAGAGCCTATTGGCAGAAATGCAGATGAAGCCACTGACAACAATTGTTGAGGAAAGACGATGGCAATGGTTGGGATATGTGTTCCGAATGACTGATAACTCACTACCAAAAATAGCACTAAGATGGCACCACAGGGGAACAGAAGTAAGGGTACACCAAAAGAGACATGGAGAAGAACAACAGAAAGGATGTTGAGCAATAGAGGGCTCACCTGGGCAAGAACAGAAAAAAAGGCGAAGGACAGGCATTTGTGAAAAACCCTTGCGGAAGCCCCATGTGCCCTGGGCACTTAAGTTTCAGAGAGAGAGATAAGAGAGCCACCTACTACCCCACCTCGCTCTCTGAGTCTACCGCCAGTTGGTCCGCGCCTGCTTATTTGGATAACTCCTTATTCACAGGGATCCTCTATATCTGGAGGACTTTCACCATTCGCCACCTGTGACGCGCTGGATTGGGGATCACTGACAAGCAGGTCCTCTATAATCAGAGGATGTTTTACTTTCCTTCAGCATTTGTATGTCAAGTACCTATTTCTACAACAGGATTGTTTTGAAGGTGCTGGCAGCAGATCCTGAAGCCTCAAACATCAGATGAGAAGATATGTCACTGTTTGACTGGGCTGTCCTAACTAAACTCGTTCTCTATATCTTACTTCCTGTTTTTATTGTGGTTATTAATTCTTTCTGAAAACAAATATCACAACAACTGAGACTAAAACTTAAAACGCTACATGCACTCAACACTCCTTTATGGTGTAGAAGCTTGGACCTTGAATAAGACAACACGAAAAGAAAACTGAGACCCCCAAAATGTGGATATATAAAAGAACAGAGCAAATCCCATGGAAAGAGAAGAAAAAAGACAAAGCTAAACCAGCTAGAAGTGAAAAGAGAAATATTGAAAATCATAACAACAAGAGAACTAAGATACTTTAGGTATGTCTAGAGGCGTAATACTATAATGAAGGCCCCTCTTCGGGGCAAAATTGAATGGAGAGATGGCACAAGATGATGATGATGATGATGATTATTTCTTTTATTTGTTTTTTCCTTTCACTCTACATAGTTTCTGCTATTTGTCATTTTCGTCTAATTTTTTTTTCAGTTTCATTTTACACATTATCAACATTCTCTCTAGCGCGCACTCTCAGTGAGTGGTCAAATCTCTCATCACCTTGTGCAGACTTGCATCTGAAGCAACAATATCAGCAAACTTTCTGCTGACGGAGTTTTCCCTGGTTGACGGTTGGTATCCCTCTCCACGTCTAAATGCATTGTCCACGATTACAGTTCCCCCAGGGTTTAGCAAGCCCCCTTCAAAAGCGTACTGAAAGAAAAATTAGCATCAATTTGGTTAACTGGTTAATTCATTCATTCATTATGCACAGCACTGGCAGATATTGATATTTGTGTGATCCAGTGCATGTATCACCATGCACACAGATGTTTTTCACTTCTAGAGGCAATTTTCCCCCAATGCAGTCTGCCAGTTAACCATTTTTAACAACCATGTTGACTGAAGGATAACAATAGTGGGAGTCAGCACATCTTTCCTTCATTGTAAGGAGCCACTTTATTATCAATTTAATCACTCCACCCTTTGTCATTATTCACATTTTTCTCTAGAAACATCATAAATATCATTTTCTCTATAATCATAACCAGCATCATTTCTTCCACTATATCTTGTACATACATCTGTTTTTATCTTGTCTTGTCTTCTGTCTCCCTAGAACTGCAAGCTGGTGTTCTTTGCAGCTGATGGTGTGAAGATGTTGAGGCACAACATTATGTTGACTTGGGAGCAGGTTATGGCAGCCATTTTTCCAGTCTCTGAGTACAGCTAAAAAAAAAAGGTGTGCAATACTTCTTTAGCATACTCCACTACCATGGGACCATGGTGTGCCCTGCCTTGTTGGCCAGGCTAGGCCTGTTAGTGGTGGTACTAACAGAGAGGTAGGACACAGTCTTGGTCAGTATGGTTCACTAACTCTGATGCTAGCATGTCTGCTATGGGTCAATGAATGCCAAAATGATGGCATCTTCACCTCCATCTGCTTCTACCATTCCTCAAATATAATCATGACTAGTATTACCACTAATTCCATAATAAAAACCTGTCACCACCATACTACATAGGAGGAACTGGTGGAACTTATTGGGAAGTTGGAACTGCAGTTTGCTGTGATGGCAGCATCTCATCATTTTTTTTTGGCTATATCGAAGGTCATGTGGAGCAATGACACTAAGTGGGCAGAAGCAAATTCCTCAACACTTCACAGTTACATTTTTCTTTCATTCCTGCTCTTCATTTTCCAGCAGTCTTTCCAATACAGCTTTAGCAATGTCACCTTGTCCATTCACAGGCTGCCATTTGTTTGAGACTGTCCAGCAAATCTACCTGCCACTTCATTGGCATATACTCCCGCATGCCCTGGACAGTAAAGCCATGTTAGGCTTGTCACACTTGACTCGCTTAACAGATGAACCCGTTCTTTTCTAAGCAATTTTTTCTTAATCTTACAAAGCATACTCTGTGAATCCATCATAATGACACCATGAACTACGTCATGGGCAATTAGCCATTCCATTGCCTCCAAACAGCCTCAATTTTCATTCGTGTGCTTGATGTGCTGACTTCAAAGGCTCCCAAACCCTATGTCATGACTCTTCCATTGCAAGAGACAACAAAACCCCAATCACTTCTATTGTTCTGAATCACTGAGCCATCTTTATATATTACCATGTCAGAAGACCTACGGTGATGCTGGATGAGATAATGACCCCAAAGTTTAACTGCCCCATGTGCCAAATCTCAACATTTGTGGCCCTTCTGTATAATAACCTTTGTTAGCTGAGGTTGGTCCTGCACCCATAACCAGGCATCACCTTTAGGCACCTCATCTAGACTGCACACAGACATTATTGTATCCTCAGCCTCAGTCATCCAAGATCTGCCTCGTTTGATGCGTCTGCCCTTCATCAACCCCAGCTCCTTATGGAGAGGGTGGTCCTTCATGCCAGCAACCCTGACGTATGCCTTTACCTGAGCATACTTGTGTTTTGACCTCACACTCAGCATATTAATCAGAAACCATATGACCACTACAGGAGTATCCCTGGTGCAATCCAAGATCACTCTCCATGTTTCCTTCTGTACTTGCTATAGTCTGTTCAGCTGTGCATTTGACAGGGTGAGTAGGCCTAGACCATACTCCAATGGTGACATCACCAGCACCTGCATCAGCAAGAACAGAGTGCACTGTGGAAAATTTGCTGCAGCCATTAACCTAACTGCCCCCAACGCTTTCCTGGCCTTTTGTATTACATTGTCCACATGTTGAGCAAAGGAAAATGGTCGATCAAATGTGATCCCTAGATACCACATGAAATGTATTCTCTTAATATCTTGCCCCTGACACTTCACAATCAGAACTTCAGATCTTACAGGATGCTGTTTTGTTTTTTCAGAGTTAATTACCTCATTGTTATCCTTATAACAGCCTGTTATCTGATCCGCTCTGTTCCTCTCTACACCTCCCATGCTCATATGTTTATATATCATCAGTGTAGATCAGCATTCACCCCTACACCATTCTCAAATAACAGTGCAGTAGAATATACATTAAATAGCACAGCAGACAAAGGAGACTTCTGAGGCAGCCCCGTAGCAATGGTTCTGGGCTCTGAGATCCATGATGTGTATCTCAAGGCAATCGATCGTCTTAACGGCATTAAAGCTATACATTGAACTAATCTTGCATTAGAAGTGTCAACAGCATTGTATAATCCACTCTTCTGTATGCATCCTCAAGATCAAGCGCCACAACTACGGTTTCTTCTTTTCTCTGGAATCCCCATATACATCATAAGCCGAGATCGCTGCGTTATTAGTTGTATCATTTCCTGGACGATAACTTCCTAATGTATTCGGTAGTAGCCCACTAGTCTCTAGAAATTAAGATAGTCGCCCAGTCATATAATCCTCTCAAACACTTTACCATATTCATTTTGTAATGTTATAATTCAATAACCATTCAGTTTTATATTGTCTTTAGCTATTTTTGTCAAGGGAATCAAGTAACTGTGCAGCCATTCCTTGGGTATTAAGCCAGTCTTCAAACTCTGGTTGCAGTCTTTTGCCATCTGTTTTACTACCTTGTTGTCAGCTTCTTTGAAATGTCCATACTGGATACCATCAGGACTCGGTGCACTATTTTTGGTAGACTTAATTGTCTGTCTTACCTCCTCCATTTCTATTAAGCTTTCCAGGAAATCTATTTGTACAAAACTTGATATTGTGTTTCTTGTCATTATAAGTTCTTCAAGATTACCCTGATCTGTTTCTTTGAAGTATCTTTGGGAAAAGGCTCTCCCTTTCTGCTCATTGGATCTCAGTACATTACCTTCTTTATCTCTTGTTGGTATTCCCTTGTACTCTAGCCTTGTTCATTCTCTTCTGCACTTATCAGAATTTGTGTAAAGACTTTTCAGCTGTTATTTCTTGTATCAACTTATTCTATGTCCATGTCTTTAGCTCCATAGAAAGAGATTTGAATGCTTTTGTTGCCCCCTGCATTGCCTCCTCTGCTCCTTTCAGTTCTTCAGCTGTTACGTGGGGATTTTTTTTCTAGATCTCTGCCATCTTTGTGTCACCTCATGCTTGGTCTGCAGGCACTTTCTATTTGCTCTGTCCACCAAAGTGGTTGACTCAATCCCCTGCTCTCTACTTTCCTTTGCTCTGTCCACAAAATTGGTGGACTCAATCCCCTGTTCTCTACTTTCCTTTGCCATGCTTTCATTCTAATCTCCCCTAAACCCTGATCATCTGAGTGCTCTTGTTTAAATGCCTGCCTCATTTTTTTATGACCACATTTTCCAGGTTTATTAATTCTCACAGTGCAGGGGAGATAATCATTTCCGCTATATGCCAGGGTCTCCCAATGCACGTCCAGCAAGGCTTGTGTGGATACCAGAGTCAGGTCTGTGTTTGAATCTGAGTCCTGCTCTCATGTTGCCAGTCACATCATTTTCTTTCTGCTCACTAGAAATAGGTTCATGCAGTATCTAATGCTTGACCCTGTGTATTTTCTACACTGTTGCCCAAACTTGTACTTTGAGCACTAAAGCTGCCACAAACCAGCAGTCTATCTCCCTCGTAGTTCTTCAAATGCAAATAAAAACTTCCATTGTTCTTTGTCTGTGAGCAAGTCATTTCCAACGTCTATATTAATCATGTTCCACCTTGTACCTCCAACCCAGACTTGCAGGCCTTGTAATTCCAAGCTGTCTGTCTTCCACTCCAACATGTCAATTATTTAATGTTGTAGTGCTGCTCTGATCAGAGTTGCCTGCCCATTGCAACTTCCTCTCGCCGGATTGGAATAATACTGGAGTCCAGGAAATCGAAGTGGCTCTTTATGTGTTTCCTGTAAGATCTTTATATCAGAATCATACAACATATGCTCCAGGACAGATGCCCGTTGTCTGCCACACCTACTCTAAAGTCAGCTCTAAAACTTTAGCCAACATAATACCAAAATCAATCAAGTAGCTCATATATCTCCCAGATTATTCATAAGACCCATCATTCTAGGTCAGATGTTTTTGAGAAACACAACCATTCTCATGAGAACCACAGAAGATGCAACCAGCCATACAACAAATATCTACATCATTACCTTGAAATAACCTGGATACTCAGATTCGTCTGCATCCAAAAAGATGACATCAAACTTTTCTCCTTGTTCAGACAAATCTTTCAGAACATCTAAAGCTTTGCCTGAGAAATGATCATGACCATATTCTTAAGCAAATTATCATCTTCATCATCTTACTATCAAATATTTCCATTTAAAATCTTTCAAAGAATAAAGTCTAAAACAAGTCACCTTCAGCAGCCCAGGTAGATAAAAAAAAAGAGCAGATTGATAGAAAATGAGAAAGGTAGAAAGATCCAGGGCCTCTGAGAAGAATTTTTGTAAGGTGATGCAAAACTACTTTATCTATGCCCCATAACATTTGCAGGCTGTGGGGGTGGTGGTGGTGGTGGGGGGTGGTGGTGGTGGTGAAGTGTTAGCGCCTTCAGATTTCTAGACTACTACAGCATTTGAGGTAGGGATGCCAGCTCTCATCCTCACTGCTTTTGTTCTCTTAGGAAAAGAATCCCGGGTTCCAGTCAGTCCAAAAAAAATTCAACCTGAGTGCAAAATCAAACCAGGAACCTTCTGATCAACAAGCGAGTGTGCTAATTGCTACACCACAGCAGCACAAAACAAGAGAATGGCTAATCATCAGAATAAAACTACTCTGGGGTTCTTTATTCTAATGATTAGCCACTCTCTTTTCATCCATCATAGCCCCTCCCCCACCCCATCATTAAAACTATGGAAGCTGACCTGATACTGGCTGAACTCCCCTCTCATTACCAGTGCTAGACTAAGATTCACATACCCATATTTAACACACTTGTCTCCTGATAATCCCATAATAGAACATCACAGGAAGATTACATTCATGCAGGACAAGAAAACACACCAAGCAAAAACAAGTGTAAACAATATTTCTGCAAATCATCTTCTCCAAGGGTTAAAAAGACAAATTTTAAAAAAATTAATGCAGAATGAAAGAAAGCATTTGCCTCTACAGATATCTGACTCTAGTGAATAGAAAGTGAAGGAAATGCATTCTTCTTTTTCCATGTAGTGTTTTGTATCTTCTGTCATCCATGAAGAATGATTTTCATCAAAATATTTTTAGCATTCTTTGTCTACAGTTCCATTTTTCAATTTTCTGAGGGTTTTTCATGACTGATCTTTTCAATATAACAACATTCTGGTATAAGGGTTTTTCATGACTGATCTTTTCAATATAACAACATTCTGGTATAAGGGTTTTTCATGACTGATCTTTTCAACATAACAACATTCTGGTATAAGGGTTTTTCATGACTGATCTTTTCAATATAACAACATTCTGGTATAAGGGTTTTTCATGACTGATCTTTTCAATATAACAACATTCTGGTATAAGGGGTTTTAACAACTGATCTTTTCAATATAACAACATTCTGGTATAAGGGTTTTTCACCACTGATCTTTTCAATATAACAACATTCTGGTATAAGCGTTTTTCACCACTGATCTTTTCAATATAACAACATTCTGGTTTTATTTTATTTCATAAATCCAGTTTTATTGAAATGACTACATTTGGTTCGAGCACACATACCAAATTAAAGATGATGATATTCGTGTTGTATCTTTATCACCACCATCTTCACTTCCGTCATTCATTTACTTGTTGATTATGTGTTATGATGAAAGTGTAGGCAATCAAGCTTCTCAGTTCTGAACAATCTTTGGCATTTCCAGTTACTTCAGATGAATTTTCGTTACTTCAGTTGAATTCCCATTCCTTTGGTTGGTGTGCAAAGATCCAGTACTTCCTGCCATATATGACACTTTGCTGTATGTCACCATCATCATCAGGTGCTGTACTGACTGGCATTGGTTATTATGCTTCTCCATAGTACCCAATCCATCAGGCAGGCCATCAGTTCAGTTGGTGATCTCCTCTCACATCATCTCGTCGCACATTATCATTTCTCTTAGTCTTCCCCTGGATCTTCTTCCCTCTATTTTTCCTGCTGTTACAATATTTTCAATGTTCCTTCTTCTCATTCCATGTCCTGTGAAAGTACATTGTCTCTCTCTTATAAATTTTTACAAGATTTTTTTTGTCTCTCCAGCTCTTCTCATACATTCTTTATCAGTAAATTTGCTGCCCAGGGAATTCACAACATTCTCTGATAAATCATATTTCTACTGCTTCCATTGATCTTTGTGCAGATTTGTCTGTTGAAAATATAATGGTGTAAAAGATGCACCTATGATTTGGCAAAGAAACATTCTGGAAAAAAAAACTGAAAACTTTACATTGTTCATAAACTTAACAGCCCTCCTCTTAACAGCATTCTGGTCCAACCATGGAATACTTGAACTGGATATTTGAACCATTTTAGCAATGATTTATTAACATTACCCTTTACTACTGAAAATTCCATACACCTTGGACATGTGAGGTAGGCAATGACACCATTTTTCATCCATGTAAGATGTAAGCACCAAAGTAGCAATGGCTGGCTTGCATTTGTAGTATCACCTCACTCTAATAACTGTTCTGGTTTAACATAGCTTTTTGGTTTTAATATTCAGCTGATGATTCATTTGAGGTAAGTGAATTTATTCACTTGTGTGACTGTCTTTTCATTTGAAAGGATATTGCACTTTGGTATATTTATTCTTTTCAGTATTGCCATTGTTTCTGTTTTGTTACTGATTAGCTCTAAGGCTCTTTTATTGCTCTCTTCAATAATCTTGCTCACAAGTTTCTGCAAGCTGCTCTCATTTTCTGCTGTTGGAATGGTGTCATCTCCATATCTCAGGTTATTGATGTTATGACCTCCTATTTTTAACTCCTTTCACATTTTTAATGCCTTTCATGATGTATGTACTACATAATGAGGATAGTTCAGATGACAAATATGCACTCTTGTCTTACACCTTGTTTTATAACATGATATTGACCCATGTCACTGTTCACTCTAACTGTTGCTCCTTGCTTCCAGTACATATTCTTAATAATTTTCATGTCTTGACCATCTATATCAAGTTTTTCTAGCATCTGTATCACATCTTCATGTCTAATCCCGTCCAAAGCTTTCATCCAATCAATAAAGCACAAATATAAATCTTTATTTATCTCTAGAGATCATTCTCTAAAGAGGACATTGTTAAGAGAGGCCAGTTCAGTGGGTATAACATCCCTTGATGATATTGAAAAACTCGCCAAAGACAGGAAATCTTGGTGAACTACCATTAAAAGCCCTGTATGATGATCAGCGGCATGGGAAGGATGTAAGATGTAAGTAAGAGATCATTCTATTATAGTTTTTTAATGTAAAATTTCCATTACTTGAGCTTGTTCTTTCAATAAAACCATATTGTTCTTCTGCTATTTTAGTTTTTTATCTTATTTCATATTCTCAGGCTCATGATTCTTAATAGTATTTTTTATGGCAAGTGCACAAATGAAATAAAATCACAAATAGGTAAGGCAAAGGCAGCTTGTTTATGACATGAAGAAGAAACCAATACATAAGAAGAGTCCCTAAAAGTGATGAAAAGAGTATTACAGTGCTATATAGAACCAAAAAATATTGCTATGTAGTTGTGAAACTTGGACAGTCAACAACAACAACAATGATAAAGAAATTGGAAGCAATAAACATATAGTTTGGCAAAAGGTGCAACAAATGACTTGGGCAGACAGAAAAACAAAGAGGGACCTCAAAGAAGTTTCTGAGCAACAAAAACTAGTTAAAATGATAAGAAACAGACAAACTGTTTTGGACATGTCATGAAACAACAGAAGTTGGAGAACATAGTACTGGCTGGAAAATTCAAGAGAAAAAGGAAGAGAAAGATATCTCACACCAAGTGGGCTGGAAAAAAAAAGCATCTGAATTAATCAGAAACACCAAGAACTGCACGAGATAGAGAAGAATGCTCGCCAATGATATTCAGCACGGCACATAATAATAATGATTGATCCGTACAAGTAAAGAACAAAATGTTACTAAAAATGTCACTAAACATCTTGAAAAAAAATAAAGTAAGGTTATCACGCGATGTGCTGCTAGCTATCAGTCTGGTTTTTCTTTTGCTGTATTTTAATATTATTTTGCTTTGTCATTGTAACTTAATCATTTATAATCCTACATGTTCCATTATGGAATCATTAGGAGACAAGTGTGCTAAACATGGCTGTTCAGGTCTTAGTCTAGCACAGGTAACCTTCACATAAGTCCTACCCAATCTACATCGTGGTGCAGAATGCAGGGTAATTGTTTTGTTCTTTTTGGAAAAAAAGTGAAATATGGTGAGAAATATGGTGGGAAATATGGTGGTTTTCTTAGCTCCTTTTCTTTCTTTTTATCTTCATTTATTCTAATGATATGTCCTACTTCATGAAGAGGATAATGTTGAAGATGATAATATAAAGATGTTAACATGATGATCACATGTACCACAGCAGTGATGATCTTTGCTAACATTATACATATTTTTTTAATCTTATCTTCCCAAGGTTTCAAGAGCACCCAACTTAAAAGGCACAAAATGTGGCCCAAATTTCAACCACAGAAACATTTTACACTAGTTCTGACACCTAGTAAAATCTATAAATAGACCTTCTCTGGTCTAAAACAAAGGACAGAAACTTAACCGGTTATTGCCTTAAACTCAAAACAGCACAAGTCAGAGATTCACACGTACTTTGGCTAGCTATAAAAACTTCAAGATGGGTTTTGACCCAGACACAAGATGAGAGCACACGTACACACAAACACACACACACACCACACACACATGTCAAAATTACGAAAGGACCATTAACATGATCTTCATTATTATACTATTCCTACCTCAAGATCTGAGACAAACCTGATGGCAATGAAAAAGGGAGGTTACCTTTACATGAAAAGGGGTGTGTGTTTGACACAAAAACAAGATGATTTCTCATTTCTATTCATAATACAGCTAAGAACATTAACTACTTAATGACCATATGAAGACTGGCATTAGCAGTGTCTAGAAGATTGGTTGTCTAGAAGATTGGTTGTCAAGAAGATTGATTGTCTAGAAGAATGTCTAGAAGACTGATTGTCTAGAAGATTGGTTGTTTAGAAGATTAGTTGTCTAGAAGATTGTCTAGAAGACTGGTTGTCTAGAACATTGTCTAGAAGACTGGTTGTCTAGAACATTGTCTACAAGACTGATTTTCTAGAAGATTGGTTGCACAGAAGATTGGTTGCCTAGAAGATTGGTTGACTAGAAGATTATCTAGAAGATTGGTTGCATAGAAGATTGGTTGTCTAGAAGATTGATTGTCTATAAGATTACGAAATCAAGAAAAAGAAGAAGCAGCACCAGTAGCTCAACACCTTGTGGCTTTTAAAGTGAATGCGAAGGTTAAGATGATGAATTAAATATATAAAGATTGGACGAGAAGACCAACTCAGAAATAAAAGAAAATGAATACTTAATTTATGTAATATAATGCGAAGGAGAGTACTTCAAAAGACTAAAAGAGACCCAAAAAAATGGTATGAGAAGCTTAATATGGTCATGAGAGACTAATGTGATCTGATACAGTGAACAGAAATTATAAAACTAGTCTAACAGGAAGCATCACAGATTGCGATCTATGGAGAGATATAACTGCCAACTTCATCCACAGTTTCACTTTGATGATGATGATGATACTTCGGTACAATAAAACAAAAAGATGACAGTTACTGTTGTTTTCATACAAAGGGACATAATGACTGTCCTGAAGTGGCTAATGTCCATCATGTATGGTGAACCACAGCTGGTCAAGACCCCTACCAAATTGTCTACTAACAGAACCATCCTAGTTAATGGGTTAATGGAGATAGGACTGGTCATGATCCATGTATTCTATCCAGTGCCATATCAAGGACTGGTCATGATCCACATATTCTATCCAGTGCCATATCAAGGACTGGTCATGATCCACATATTCTATCCAGTGCCATATCAAGGACTGGTCATGATCCACATATTCTATCCAGTGCCATATCAAGGACTGGTCATGATCCACATATGCTATCCAGTGCCATATCAAGGACTGGTCATTATCCACGTATTCTATCCAGTGCCATATCAAGGACTGGTCATAATCCACATATTCTATCCAGTGCCATATCAAGGACTGGTCATGGTCCACGTATTCTATCCAGTGCCATATCAAGGACTGGTCATGATCCATGTATTCTATCCAGTGCCATATCAAGGACTGGTCATGATCCATGTATTCTATCCAGTGCCATATCAAGGACTGGTCATGATCCATGTATTCTATCCAGTGCCATATCAAGGACATTGCCATTCATGATTTTTTCATAATTCTCTATTCCGGGTGTTAATTATGAGCTGGACTGATGCTCTTTCTCCATGCAATTTCCTCAGTCCATCTATCTTCTCTCTTTGTCTGCCTCAGTCTTGTTTTTTTGCATTCTATCATACCCATTGTTGTCAAATATTCCAATCCACCCTCTCATGACATGTTCTATGAATTTTTAATGTCCCTTCCCAAGTTTTGTTATTGCTCGTCTCACTTCTTCTGCCTCTTTCATGACCTCTTCGTTTGACCTTTTCGCTGTCCATGGTATCTTTAGCGTTCTCCTAGGGAACCATATCTCCATGGCCTCCAGGCAGCGTTCTACTTCCCTGGCAACCGTCCATGTTTCACATCCATAAAACAGGATTAGCTCATCATAGCATTGCTCCTCTTTTTGCTCACTTTCAGCATTACTGATTGATTCACACGATGGTGGTGGCTATTAAGGAACTCAATTTTTGGGTCCAGGCCAGGTCAGAAAGTTACTCACTGCAAACTTCTCCCAGACTGATACATGGCATGTTTCAAAATCTTCACAAATCAGCCACTAGGAATATTTTGTTCACCATTCCAGGAAAATAACATCATTATCTCATACACTCTTTCATCCAACTTTCTACAAATGGAAAACAACAACGCCTTTGCACAGTAAAGTATGAGAACAGTACATTAATCAGCTTGGCCATCTAGCACTTGTGGTTAGGCAGTTGCACATCCTACCAGACTGATTTAAGTCCCAGTTAACTCTCTTTTTCTTCACAACAGGCTGAAGAAAAAGAGGTCGACCATGTGAAACTCTAAAGAGGATATTGTTAAGGAAAGCCAATTCAGTGGGCATAACATCCCTTGATGAGACTGAAAAACTTGCCAAAGACAGGATATCTTTGAGAACTACCATGAGGCCCCTATGTGATATTTAACGGAACGGGAAGAATGTAAGATGTAATTCTCTTGTTTCTTCCTCTCATGTCTAAAAGTGCTTTGTTTACAATTTTTTTTTCAAGGTCTAATCATACAATACTGTGCTCTGTTACTTCATCCATTTTTCCACCATTTTCACCAAAAATGTCAATCATATCCTTTAAAAAATAATTTCCTGACAGTTCGAAATACAACTTACCAATAATAATCCTAATTTTTTTGTGATGTGGAGACCTCTTCGTGAGATCCGTCACTAAGGTTCTCAGATATTCCTCTCTGTCAACAGAAACCAGCTCTCCATCATCTAGAATAAAATAAAGCATAAATTTGGGTAGACCTGTGATTAATTGTTCACATTCATTTACAGTTACTGTGGTTTTTCTTATAGATGTCACTATTTTGGTTGTGCCTATGTCAGTGTTGCAAATATCATTATTTTTGTTTTTTAAATGGGTCAGTGGAATTCCTCACCGGTTGAGAACCTTTGAATCTAATCCCTTTTTTTCTTTTAAACCCTCCTACATTTGTTTTTTATTTACATAAAGAAAGGAAGCAGCTTCACAGCTGACCTTTCATGTTCTGAGTAATTATCCTACACCTGGGTTTCACATTACAGTTAATATAATGGATCAGCAACAAGTCAAGCTGCAGTCATAAATGATTCTCAACTTTTTTGCCCTGTGCACCCTTTTCATCTTATGTCAGACTGTCATTCCCCTCTTATGATGTCCTGTAGATTATGTACAGTCTGTAGAACTGTATCTAACACCCAATGGTGGGATTTTTTTCTGGTACACACCAAATGACATGCAAATGAATGAATAATTGAACACGTGCCAAAAAAGGCCCCGGGATTCACCCAGCCTCTAAAAATGGGTACCAGAGAAATCTGGGAAGGTAAAGTGGTCAGGCATGATACTGACCACATCATACTTTCATGTGCCGAAATTAATGGAAAATACGGGTCTAACATCATATTCCCCAAAATGCCTTAATGGCATGGAAATGGGAATTTTATCTTTTACCTTGTTACCTGTAGAAGTGTAAAAAGACCTGCCACAACATCCATCCAAGATTATGTTTCCTAATAGTTCCCATCAAGTGTTGTTTCTTTATGATGCATTTTCTGCCACACAGTTCAGATTTCTTACCAGCACCCTTAATTTGTCCTCATTCATTCATTCATTCATTCATTCATTTGCATGTCCCTTGTGGAATGTTGCCTCCCTACCAGCACTCCTGTAGGCCTCTCGGGTGTGACCAAGATGGCCTGCTGTTGACGCATCCATTTGCAGATCATCAACGATGTCTTGCAGCCATCTTTGCCTTGGTCTTCCTCTCTTTCTTTTTCCCATTATGTATGCTCCCAAGACTGTTTTCTCTAGATTATCATGACATTTAATGTGTCCAAAATATTTAAGTTTTCTCTATTTAATCCTCTTTACTAGCCAGCCTTCTTCAATATTAAGTTCTTGTAGTATGAATATATTTGTTCTTTTCTGTGACCATGATATTTGAAAAACTCTTCTGTAGCATTTCATTCAAAGGCATTTATGTGTTTCTCAGCTGTTTTGTTAAGTGTGTCCTGTTCTCACAGGCATATGTTGCGATGGGAAAGATGCTTGCCCTTAAAAATCTTATTTTTGTGGTTCTGTCTGTTCCTCTTCACAGATTTTTTAGTTCTTTTATTTTCTGAAGAATGATAGATGTCCTCCTTTTAATTTCCCTCATTGTATCTCCATTATTATTTGGAAGTGATCCAAGATATTCAAAACTCTCCACTTCTTCCAGTTTTTCCTCATTGATACATATTTCAGCTGCTTTATTTATTTTGTCAGTTGTCATCAATTTAGTTTTCTTCGCATTAAGATAGAGGTTCTGTTCTTCGCTGTTCTTACATAGTGACATAGACTGACATAGTTAGTTTTTCCATTTCTTTTTGTGTTGTGGACAGTAATACTGCATCATCAGCATATCTAATCTCTGGCATTTCATAACCTCCAATTGTTATGGCATCGTAATATTCTTTGTCTACATCTTTTCTAACATTCCTCATTATATTTTCAGTATACAAGTTAAATAAGTAAGGCAACAATATGCACCCCTAATGGACACCTTGTTTTATGTCAATTCCCAATTCTTAACCCTTTTGAAATAAAGATCAATCAATCAATCAATCAATCAAACGAAGTTGTTGTTTCACCATTTATTCTTACTGCTACTTGTTGGTCTAGATACAGCAGTGATGCTAATTTGTCCTAGCTCCAGGAATTGCTTCATGGGTGTTGTTTACTGAAAATATCTAAAGAGACAATTAACCTACCTGGCAAAGCTTCTGCCATAGCCAGAGCACTGTAGCCAGTATACATCCCAATGTCAAGAACACGTTTGGCTTTCTGGATGCTGACAATTGACTTCAAAAATTGGCCTGAAATTATATATTACTTTTTGTTAGCCTACATTTTATTGTAATAGTAAAAAAAAAACCTGTGTAATAATCATCTTATTTTACTTACAAGATACACAGAGACTTATTAAGATGCTACAGATATGAAAGCTTTATGCAAAAAAACAGACAATAGTATGAAATCAGAAGTCTGGAAAATATACATACAGAAAGTCTTATGTTTGACACAGATAGTAAATAACTGTGGTAAAATATATGCCAGTTTTTTCTGAATAAGAAATCATAATCAGTGAGACATGAGGGTTTTATGCTAAAATATAGGCATTAGTATGAAATACTGATAACTGAGAACCAAGAAGACCTGCAAAATCTCTCACCAAAGAAAGTGAACAGAAAGGCCTTACTTTGAATATCAAAAAGACAGAGACTATGGTTATTTCTAAGAAAGAGATTCCACCAAAATGCAGTATAAAATTAAACGGAACTGTTCTAAACAAGGTGCAGAAATTTAAATACCTTGGAACAGGTAGGAAATGCAGAACAGAAATTAGGAACAGAATAGACCAAGCAAAGACTGCATTTCAGAAAATGAGAAGCTATGCAACACATCCTTTTCAATGAATGTTAGAAAATGAGTCCTAAAATGGTTTCTTGAACCTATCTTATTATCTGGAAGTGAATCATGGACAAAAAGCAGATCTGCACAAAAATAATTGGAAGCAGTAGAAATATAGTTTATTAGAAGAATGTTGCAAATTCCCTGGAAAGCAAAAATAACTAATGAAGAATGTATGAGAAGAGCTGGAGAGACAAAAAAAATCTTGTCAAAAAAAAAAAAAAATAAGAGAGAGAGAGACAATGTATTTTCATAGGACATGCAATGAGAAGAGGAGGCAATGAAAATATTATAACAACAGGAAAAATATAGAGAATAAGATCCAGATGAAGACTGAGAGAAATGATACTGGACAGTCTGATGAGATGGTGTGAGAGGAGATCGCCAACTGAGCTGATGGTCTGCATGAAGGATCCTGTACTCTGGAGAAGCATAACAGCCAACGCCAGTCAGCACAGCACCTGATGATGATGATGATGAAATAATAACTCAGAAAATACACATGGAGTAAGTAAAAGGTCTGATAGAGTGTGTATGTGTCAAGGGGGAGGGAAGCAGGGTCATACACTTCACTGGACTCTAATGAAGTCCCTTATTTGTAAGACTGACCTTCACAGAACAAACCATCATCACTTCACTCAGTCATAATCATGTGCGCAATGCAGTAGTTTACTGTGTATCGTAGGTAAATATTTTTTGTTGCCAGAGGATGTTTTCCCCAGAAGTGGGTATTAGGTACCAATTTTTACAGCTAGAGACCCTACAGAGTTGTAGCAGCAGATCTCAAAATCACAAAGTTTCTATTGAGAGATAGTCAGTACTAATTATCCTATCTTTTATCCAAGAATAGAGACTACCTAAATGTTCCTTTACAAAACTTTCTCCTTTATTCTAATAATTAAAACATTTTTTCCTTGCATGAGGCATTATAGAGTAAGAGATACATAAAAGTAGCAGCTATATCAAAAAGTAATACTTTGTATTAATGATTTATCATATTATTACAGTCTTAGTTAGAAACAACAGATGTAATAACTGCATTATAATGTAGCACATTTATAAGTATTCCATTTGGTTTTTGCATGTAGCTAGGGTGTGAAAGTGTTAATGCCTTCATATTTCTAAGCCATAGCATTGTGAGACATGGAGGACAACATCTAAGTTTGTTAGAGAACAATCCCCCCCCCTCCACCTCCCCCATACCATTTTATTAGGCTGAATCACCCCTGGCAATAGATGGTATGAGATTGAAGTTCCACACTAATGGGAAAATTGAACCTGGGATCTTCTGCATGCCTGATGTGTGTACAAACAGTTACGCCACATGACACATAAACTGTTGCATGCTTGTCTTGGCTTGTCTCCTTCTTCATGTCACTTTCGGTATTGAGTGGTCAAATAGATGTCTTGTTAGAGGCCACCGATTTGCTTCATATAATGGTATATTAAATGCTTCTGTAATTTCCTCTCTCTTTCTTCATCTCCTGCATGGGCAGCCTCTTCCTCTGTTACCTACAAATCTTTAGTATGAATGTTTTCTGTTGTATAATATCTGGTGGTAACCGTGTAACATGGTCATTGTTTTGACCTTCTGCTTCTTGATATAGTGTATTACTCGTGTTACTCCAACATTTGCCCTGATGGTGTCATTTCTTATTTGGTCTCTTCTTGTCACATTTAGTATTCTCCTTAAACATCTCATTTCTGTCGTGATGATCTTTCTTTTGTTCTTGGCTGATAGTGTCCATGTTTGACATTGATAGCACAGAGATAGGAGGAAAATGTACATTGATAGCATAGAGATAGGAGGAAAATGTACATTGATAGCACAGAGATAGGAGGAAAATGTACATTGATAGCACAGAGATAGGAGGAAAACTGTGTTGTACAGTGCCCTGTCAGTATTTGTTTTTCAGTAAAGGAGTCATTTGTCCAATGATCTGATTTGCTTTATTGCATCTGTTCTCAATCTCAGTATCAATTGTTCCTGATGATGATATTATACTACCCAGGTATTTTGAAATGTTTCACTTGTTTCAAGGGCTGGTTGTCTAGAAAGATCTTTGTTTGGATTTCTTCTCTCACTACGGTCATGACTTCTGTATTTTCAGCACCGATCTTCATGTGGTGGCTTTTAAATGCCCTTGCCAAATTATCCATGTTCTGCTGAAGGTTTTTTTCTGATGTGGCTATAAGTGCTTGATCGTAGGCAAAAAGGAGTTCGTTTATGGTCCACCTATTGTGTATGTTTTCTGGAAGGTGTTGTGGGTTTATTGCCATTCTGTCTGGGGTTAGGCTGTTAGGCAGTTTTGTAGCTGAATTTTTACTTTGTATGTTAGCTTCTTTGCAGATGTTGTCAATGTATACGTTATGAAAAGGGAGATAGTACACAGCCCTGCCTCCCTCCAGATTTTATGATGAATGGTTTAATGTGACTTGCATTTGTTCTAACTGTACACTGGCTGTTTTCATATAGGTTTTTGCACAAATTGATCAGATGTGTACTAACTCCATCATGCTGTAAGATTTCCCACAGTTTATATCTATCTACTCTATCACATGCTTTTTTCATGGTCTATGTAAGCTATGTGCAGTACCTGACTGTGTTCAGCTGATTTTTCTGTTAGTTATATTTGAGAAAAGATAGCCTCTGCGTAGCTTCTTTTTATTTTCTAAATCCCATCTGAGTTTCATTTAACTGTGGTTCAATCACTGGTCATAGTCTGTTCTCTTGGATCTTGCAGAACATGTTTCCAGTATGGCTTAAAAGTGAGATGCCTCTAAATTGGTTGCAGTCCCCCTTACTGCTTTTTTTTCTGTCCATTTTGGACCAATTACAGAGTTTCCCCAGTCCTCTGGTGTTTGTTGTTATATACCAAGTTATAGTCTGTGAAGTCAGGCTTTTCCAACTTCTTTTGCACATCTGGATTAACTCACTGGGTATTCCATCACATCCTAGGACTTTGTTCATTGTGGTCTTTCTGATAGCTTCTCTGATTTCAGTTTGTGGCATGTCTGGTTCTAGTTCTATGGGGCCAGCTGTGTTGTTATTATGGATCTGGCATGCCTCAGATGGTATACCGAGTAACTTGTCAGAGTACTGTCTCCATCTCTGTAGTACCCTCTCTTGTTCGCATACTGGATCACCATTAACATCGTTCACAATTTCTGATGGGTTGAAGTGCTCTGCTTGCTTTCTCATTGCACTGATCTTTTTTTAAAAGATTTTTGTAGCTTCTTTGTGATTGTTGTTTAATACTTCACTGTATTCCTGCCATGATTTTGTCTTTGCTTCTTTCATTACCCGCCTAGAGCATCTTCTTGCAATTTGATATTCAATGTAGTCCTGCACCTTCTAACTTCTCATTCATTCTTTATATTTATTTTTCTTTTATTTTACAGCCTCTTTCACCTCATCATTCCACCATGTTGTTATTTTCATTTCTCTGCCTCCTTTTTTTCATTGTGCCACATGTCTCCTTTGCTGCTTGCAAAATCCTGGTTTTGAACAAGGCCCATTCTTCATCCACTGATTTTTGTTTCTGTTGGTAAGTTTATGAACAATTATTTTATTTTCTTCTCATATTCTTCTTTCACATTCTCTTCTTTGAGCTTGCTTGGTTTATTGCTTCACTCTTCTTCTTGTGAGTTCTGTTATGGTTTTTCCTGTATCTTCTGATAACCGCTATTACAGCTTTATAGTCCATATCTGAACTCACATTGGGTATTGCTCTTGCATCTATGACTGACCTTTCCTTGTTGTTCCTTGCTAATATGAAATCAATTTGGCTTCTGCATGTCAAATCATTCCATTTGAACCAGGTAAATTTTTGGGACTCTCTGTGTTTAAAGAGTGTGTTCGTGATGAAAAGATCATGACAGCTGCACAGTTCTAGAAATCTGTTACCATTTCCATTTCTAACCCACCGCTGGTCACCGAAGGCACCCAGGTGGACTGTTACATCAGCTCAACTTTTTCCTAGTCTTGCGCTGAAGTCCCCTGTGACTGTAGCATTTTCCTCTTTACTTAAGTTGTTTAGTGTGTCATGGAGGTTGCCAAAAAAACTTGTCACATTCCTCTTTCATGTCTGGTGCACTGCAAGTGGCATATGTTTGGACACAGGTTATGGTCTCCTCATTTTCTTTTATTTGGACAGTTATAATTCTTTCTGACATACATTTTGTTGCCAAGACTTTGCCACCTGATACCCTGTTTAGTTCTTTCTTGCTCACTTACTCCAGAATATAGCAGTACAAATTCTGATGTATTTGTTTACAGCCTTTACCTCAGAGTTTGGTGTCTGCAACTCCTATGATTTTTATGTTTGCCCTTTTCGTTCCTTCCATGTATGCCACACATGTTGATAGTAAATACTTTAACAATCGCTCTTCTATCTCTTTGAAGTTTAATGTTTCCAAGTTGTTTTCCATTTACATAAGTCCATCTAATCTTCCTGTGTTTTCTATGAGAGGTAAAGAGATCCACCGCTGGCTTGCTTGGCCAGTCATGGTTTGCGGGCAGAATTTACCCCATGGAAGCTCATCTCCCCCAGTGACACATAAATGTCAGCTTGAGATTTTTATTCTGCACCATGGTGTGAATCAAGCTTGCTCGGTTTATGCTCCATTTGACACTGCATAAGTCAATCTGTATGCCTTACCAGCAACACATACAGATATACTTTACATACTTTTATAAATAATATCACTTAGTAATAATTGTATTTTTTTAATGCTGTGTTATACAGTAATAATTTATCCTAAAAAGTTATTTTGAAATGGTTGTACTCTATGGTAGAAGATGATACCACAGAAAAGTAGATGTTTCAACATATAGAAAAGTACATGTTTCATTATAAAGATAAAGAAGTACATACCATAAAAAATAAATATAATATAATATAATATGATATGATATAATACCAAATAGATGTTGCATCATAAAGATTGCATATACTATATAAAAGTAGATGTTTCATCATAAAGACAAAGATCATCTATTAGTTGCACACAAGGGTGATAGGTGCAACACCTTTATCGTGATAATTAAATGCAAAACAGAAAAAAAAAACAGATGATAAAAGGACATCACAAAGTAACGTGTTTGTTCCAGAAAGTAGTTAGCATACTTTGGGATAAAATGTATACCTTCCAGAGGTCCAGACATCATTCGAGTGAAAAGGTGAATGCTAGTCTTCCCTTCTCGATATACTCCTTCCCAGTCATGCAAGTAAGTCTCCTCTACAATCCCTTTCAGTGCGGGACTTATTTTAGATGATGCATTATTGGCAAATTCTTCCCGCAGCCTGACCAACTCCAGCGCTGATTCAAGTTTCTGGATGACCTCCGGACTTGCCCCTGTTGACGTTGCAAGTGTCAGTGCTTCCCGTACTTCTAGCACGGCAGGGTCATAGTGACTTATGATATGTTGTGCCATTTTCAAATATAGTCCTTGTGTTCTGAATAGACAAGCCAAAAAATAAAAAAAATCTCAGTTTTTTTGTCAGTTTTATTTTTACATAATCCTCAGCACAATCGCCAATCCTATCAGGTATGGCACATAAGGTATGTAAACCTCAACATCTGCACTTCTGATTTATAAAAAAAAAAAAAACGTTAGTTATTTTTACTGTGTTATCTCTCATAAAACTTTCAATTTGAGTCTTTGGAAGTTGAATGATAAATAAAGATCTTGACAAACAAGCCTCATGTTATACAGGAAGTAGGCAACGGTTGTTATATAAGAAGGAGGCAATGGTTATGTTACGTATATTAGACAATAGTTATGTTAATAAGAAGTAGGCAGTGGTTATGTTATATAAGAAGTAGGCAATAGTTATGTTATATAAAAAAGAAGGCAATAGTGAGTTATATAAGAAGTTGGTAGTGGTTATGTTATATAAACAAAAGGCAATAGTGAGTTATATAAGAAGTTGGTAGTGGGTATGTTATATAAGAAGTAGGCAACAGTTATGTTATGTATGAAGCAAATAACAGTTACGTTATGTAGGAAACAAACAACAGTTATGTTATATAGGAAACACACAACAGTTATGTTATGTATGAAGCAAATAACAGTTGTGTTATGTATGAAGCAAATAACAGTTGTGTTATGCAGGAAGCAAATAACAGTTACGTTATGTATGAAGCAAATAACATTTATGTTATGTAGGAAGCAAACAACAGTTATGTTATGTATGAAGCAAACAACAGTTATGTTATGTATGAAGCAAATAACAGTTATGTTATGTAGGAAGCAAACAACAGTTACGTTGTGTAGGAAGCAAATAACAGTTATATTATGTAGGAAGCAAATAACGGTTATGTTATGTAGGAAGCAAATAACAGTTACATTATATAGGAAGCAAACAACAGTTATGTTATGTAGGAAGCAAATAACAGTTATGTTATGTAGGAAGCAAACAACAGTTATGTTATGTAGGAAGCAAATAACGGTTATGTTATGTAGGAAGCAAATAACAGTTATATTATATAGGAAGCAAACAACAGTTATGTTATGTAGGAAGCAAATAACAGTTATGTTATGTAGGAAGCAACAACAGTTATGTTATGTATGAAGCAAATAACAGTTATGTTATGTAGGAAGCAAACAACAGTTACGTTATGTAGGAAGCAAATAACAGTTATATTATGTAGGAAGCAAATAACGGTTATGTTATGTAGGAAGCAAATAACAGTTACATTATATAGGAAGCAAACAACAGTTATGTTATGTAGGAAGCAAATAACAGTTATGTTATGTAGGAAGCAAACAACAGTTATGTTATGTAGGAAGCAAATAACGGTTATGTTATGTAGGAAGCAAATAACAGTTATATTATATAGGAAGCAAACAACAGTTATGTTATGTAGGAAGCAAATAACAGTTATGTTATGTAGGAAGCAAACAACAGTTATGTTATGTAGGAAGCAAATAACAGTTATGTTATGTAGGAAGCAAACAACAGTTATGTTATGTAGGAAGCAAACAACAGTTATGTTATGTAGGAAGCAAATAACGGTTATGTTATGTAGGAAGCAAATAAGAGTTACATTATATAAGAATTAGACAACAGTCATGATTATGTAGGAAGTTTGCAACAAATGCTGTTGGACAGAAAGTAGACAACAGTTGTGATTAGATATGAAGTAGGCAACAACTTTGTCAGACTGGATTTAGCAACAAATGTGATTAGGCAGAAAGTAAGCAACAGTTGGCGTGTTTATATAGGAAGCAGATAATAGTTATGGTTAGACAAAAAGTAGCCAACAATTGTGGTTAGATAGGAAGTAGATAACAACTGTGATCAGACATAAGCAAGCAACAGATGCTGCTAGACAGGAAATAGACAAAATTTGTTGTTAGAAACCACATAACTGTGGTAAGATAGGAAGTAGACAACACTTGTTGTTAGAAACCACACAACTGTGGTGAGATAGGAAGTAGACAACACTTGTTGTTAGAAACCACACAACTGTGGTGAGATAGGAAGTAGACAACACTTGTTGTTAGAAACCACACAACTGTGGTGAGATAGGAAGTAGACAACACTTGATGTTAGAAACCACACAACTGTGGTGAGATAGGAAGTAGACAACACTTGTTGTTAGAAACCACACAACAGTTGCTGTTAGACAAGAAGTAGGTAGCTTCTTAGGTTGCGACGTTTGTGTACTGAAGATGGTGATTTCCATGACCAAGTTCACAAAACGTTAGATCTCTTCTGCCAGCGCGGTTATCCAGAACATGTTCTCAAATCGTCTGGGAGCCGCATCAGCCCTCGCTACTAAACCGCCCTGTAGCTCGGACAGTCAAACTGGTACTCATTCACCACCCCCATAGTTTGGCAGTTAAGAACATACTGTTTCACCATCTCCATCTCCTCCAGACCGAGCCTGATACACGTGAACTCTTTGGGGAGCCCCCATTGGTGGCCTATAGACGGGACAAAAACCTCAGGGATCCTTTAGTTAGTAGAAGTCGCCTTAAGACAGAGATCACTTTTAATGGTACCAGACGTTGTGGACGTCGTAGATGCAACACTTGCCTGTTTGGTTTTTAGGCTAGCCAAATCTATTTCCCTAAGTCTATGCTAACAGTTCAGGAGGGCGTCACGTGCACTTCACGCAATGTTATTTATTGTTGTGATATGAAGTATATAAGGGAGACCGGTTTAGTCTTAGGAGATCGTTTTCGTTATCTTAACGACATTTCAAAGAGGGCATTGACCCCTGTGGCAAAACAGTTTTGTCAAAGCAACCACAGGGGAAAATGGGACATTCCTGATAGTGCAATCCGCTCCTGTTCTTCTGATGTATGATCTCGGAAGGCTCTAGAACAACGCATCATTTTCCAGGCTTGCTGTCTCCACCAAGTTGGAATTAACAATGTATTCAGCTTCCTTTAAACTTATTTAGATCTTCACCTATTTCCTTTCTTGTCTTAGCCCCGCGCATTTCGCTGCAGTTCTTCATTCTTCAGTTTCACGTTATCTCCAAGTTTCACTCCATCTCCACCTTGTTCTCTAGCGGCCTACATGTGTTTATTACCCCTCATAGTCTCTTTCTTGACCCCGCCCCTCCCCCGATCTCTCCCTCCTTTCACCGCCGCTGACATCCGATTGGTTGTATCTGCTTTCCTTTGTAGTATTAGAAGTTGTATGTTTTTCTTTATACATTCTCATCTTACTCTCACACCTTCTGCTATTTGTTTTTTCTCACTATCCTCACTACTTCTGTCGCTTTGTAAAACTGTACCATACGCCTCTGTTTGCCTTTATGACGTAGGCAACAACTACGGCCGGTTAGAAAGTAGACAACAGTTGCTATCAAACAGGAAGCAATAAATATGGTCAGTTATAAAGTAGGTAACAGTTGCTGTTAAACAGGAAGTAGCCAACAAATATGGTCAGTTAGAAAGTAGGCAACAGTTGATATCAGACAGGAAGTAGGCAACAGTTGTTGCTTCATAGACAATAGGCCACACCTGTGGTTAGATATGAAGTAGACAACAAATGCTTTTAGATAGAAAGTAGGCAACAACAAGGTTAGATAGAAGGTAGGCAGAATATTGGGTGTTGATAGCTTTGTATCACAGTTTTCCGTTATGCTGTGATATCTGCGCCCTTTTTGGGCCAAATACAATCGATTCCTGCATGACTTATTTTTTAATCTTTACGATGAAATCGTGATCCTGCCTGATGATGCTAATGATGATGACGATGATGATGCCGATGATGTATGCATTACTGCAAAACTACATTAGTAACGGTTATTACAATATGCTAAAGTAAAGGCATAAAAAATGTACAAACAATAAAAAATATATGGCTGTACGTGATGGGAAAGTGGATTAAAACTAAATAAATTTACAACTTACGTGACGTTTCCCCGTGCGAGCCTGTTGTGTTTGCTGGTAGAAGTTTGGCAGACTTAAATGCCTCAACCACCACCACCACCCCCTTCTGATTAATTATTACGTCCTTAAGTAGGTCTCACATCTCGGTCATGGCTCATGTAGCGTAAGGATATGAGCTAACTTTATAGACCACATGACCCGTCGTATATCACGTGATCATTCATCAGTCGCGGCTAGTCTGTTTAACTCTTTAACTCAGTTATTCCCAAGTTTTTTTTTAGACTGCTGCACCCTTGGTAAAGCACATCTTAGTGCTGGACTCTCGTGCAAATAACCATATATGTTTAGCATTTTCAAAGTGTGTGCACCATATTAACCATTTAGTGGAGCATAAACTTTGTAAATGCATTTCAGGTCGGGCTGGATTGGAACTAATAAGTAAACTACTGTTGGTTCTCTACCTTCAGGTTATTTGTTATATAAAATGGGGTGAAGGATGAAAAGAGCGAAGACGCTGTCAGGTTTGGTAATCAGTGACCCATAGCTGATATGCTAGGGCAAGGCTGGCGAACCGTAGCTGATCAATACTCTGCCCCATCTCTCCGTTGGTATCCGTAGTAAAGGATCTAGCCTGCCTAATGAGGCAGGGATCGCCGTAGTCCCCATGGCAGTGGAGTCTACTAAAGAAGTCTTGCCCACCCCATGCTATTTAGCTGCAGTCAGAGACTGAAAAGATGGCTGCCACGACCCGCTCCCAATCCGACACGATGATGTGGCGCAACATCTCCCCCGCATGTGCTGCAAAGAACACCAGCTCACAGTTCCACGGAGATAGAAGACAAGACGAGACCTTTGTCATACGCGGGGTTCTGCTTTTTGTAGATATTAGGGAAATACCAGTCTAAAAAGATGGCATCAGTAACGAAAGCAAAACCAATCAGTCAGTCATTTGTATCTCCCTTGCGGAACTTTGCCTTCTTAACAGCTCTCCTGTAGGCCTCTCGGTTGTAAGCAAGATGGCCTGCTGCTGATGCGTCCATCAAAACTAAAAATGAAATTTACGATTTAAATAGCGCAGTTGTAATGAAACTACCTCCTCAAGACGTAATGGCAGGTGATCAACTGATCCCAAACCCGGCTCTACCCATAGTGCATAGCGTGCATTTGTAGGAAGTTGCAAATTTGAAGGGGGTGGGGGGAAGTTGGATGAACTGAAAGAAAAAATATTAAAATAATACGAAAATAAATTTTTGTTGTTTTTAATTCATTCATTATTGACCACGGTTACCCGTGATCAAGCGCAGCATTATCTTGGGGGAAGGATTCAAAATGAACTGATCAGTTACAGACTGCACTTTAAGTGTAAACCATATTGAAAAGTTAACGTTAGTTGCAAGATCAACGTGATATCAATATTCATGAGCATTCTCTGGGTTACATTTCTGCAGAAGCCACCATAAGCTCAGTGTTAAAGATGTCAAGACATGAAACATTTGCAGCTTAAAGTCAGATACTTTTAATGTTTATGTTGTTTTGTGATATGACACTATGTTTTAAATGAAATTAATGTTTCTAGTAAACTTATTTACCCTCAATTAATGGTCGAAATTCGACTGAAAGGACTTGCCATGATTTGAGCATGAAATCGATTTTTTTTAAAATTAGACTATACAGACCTCTTTCTGATTTTGCAAGGAAGCTTTATTTTTAGATACAAAGTTTTTATTCGAAACAGCAGAAGTGCAGATAACATCAAGACATTTGCGCTGAAAGCTAAAACACATACAGACTATTGTTTGTGATTTAAGATCCCTTTGATCTGCGCGTGACGAGTATTTCTTGTCATTGATCCTCATTTTGTAGTAAATGTATAGTTTATTTAAGATTTTTTTCCCATTAATTTATATTGTTATTAATGCTGTTTAATTTCTTTTTCTACTTCTTGATTAATGCCGATACCAACGTTGCCCTAACAATACCAGACATGGGCGCTGACCAAGAAACGACAAAATAAAATATCTACATGTGAAATGAGATGCCTAAGAAAAGAAGTACACCTCGCTAGGAGGGATTTGCTAAGAAAAGACGACACAAGACAACTGGCAGGAACTACACCATGCCCACAGTATACGAAGAAACAAAGAATTAAGTGTTTTGGGCACTTAATGAGAATGACACATATACAACCAGCCACTGGGGCCTTCAGCCAAACAGCTACAGACACAGATCAAGAGGACGACCCCGGAAAAGATGGATAGACGGAGTTATTGAAAAACTCACGAATCACAGCATGAACATCTCTGAGGCCACTCATATTGCAACAACAACACAACAACAACAACAAAACGCCAACTACATATCCCCCTCGATACCTTAATCCAGCCTACAAGAAAGGATAAAGTAAACTAAGTAAAGTAAGCTATTTAAAATTAACGGTCGGATGTGTTAAAGCTTATTTAACTTTAACGGTTTTCACATATAAAGTGTTAAACTGAGCTGAAAGGGGGAAAAAAAGGTTCGTAGCACCAGGACCAATAGTTAGCTTGACCCGAGTTTGAGATGAGAACAAAAGACAAAGCCAACCACCTTGGCGGAGTCAACCAGATTCCTTCCCCTTCTCTCCTCTCAGAGTCC
Organism: Achatina immaculata; assembly: GCA_009760885.1. Lineage (NCBI taxonomy): Eukaryota > Metazoa > Mollusca > Gastropoda > Stylommatophora > Achatinidae > Lissachatina > Lissachatina immaculata. Next base: position 23,793,291 of record CM019701.1, read on the forward strand.
ACCCACCCGGAGTAAAAAAGTAGATGTTCTATTTCATCATCATCATCATCATCATCATCATCGCCTTTTACTCCATTGAAAGCACAGACCACTGGTAAAGGCTCTCCAGTCATCCCTGTTCTTGGAATTATTCTCAGCTTCCTTCCATGTGTGTCCCTTGTCTCTGAGCCCTGTCATGGTTTCTCTTCTCCTAGTAAGTCTAGGTCTTCCTCGTTTTCTATTCCCTTGAGGACTCCATGTCAGTGCCCGTCTTGCTATGCTGGTGTCGGGTTTCTTCAGAGTATGGCCATTCCACTTCCACTTCCTAGATACAATTTGTAGGTTCATATGTTCCTGTCCTGTCCTTTCCCAGACCTCCTCGTTCCTGATCTTTTCCTGCTATTTAATGTTTAAATTCCTCCTCAAGCAGTAGTTCATGAATGTTTGTATCCTCTGTTGTATTGTCTTGGTCATAACCCATGTTTCTGCACCACACAGTAGGACAGTACATTTGTATTGAAAAGCCTAAGTTTGATTCTTCTATATTTCTTTATGCAAATCATCTGTTTACAACAATTTGCAAAGAAATATCAGGACTAATTAAGAAAGACTGCCCCCACTACCCCCGTCCTCCTCTTCTACGCTTTAACACCTACCCCTCTACTCCCTGTAGACATCGTAGGCTGGTGATCTAATCCAACTAACCTCTTCTGTGAAAATATCATAGGAATTGATGATGATGATGATGATGATGATGATGATGATGATGATGATGATGATGATGATGATGATGATGATGATGATGGTTATGGTGATGATGATGATGATGACGACGACGACGACAAAAATTACTGTTAAAGCAGTAAGTGGCATTTCTATTCTCTCTCTCTCTCTCTCTCTCTCTCTCTCTCTCTCTCTCTCTCTCTCTCTCTCTCTCTCTCATGAGAAAACAGAAGATTATCTCGGTTGCATTGGCCAAAATTCATAATAATTTGACGTTTACTTTAACTCTTTCTTCACCAAAGGTTAAATGATTACAAAACGGCTTGAAGTATTAGCCCCCGCGTTTATGAAGCTCTTTCAGTAGCTTCCACGAGAAGATTAAAACCTTTCAAAAAGTATACCGGGTAGCGATAGTCAAACGGAACAAATAATGGGGATGAGGGATGGAGGAGAGACTGGCTTATCTGTTTCACTGCATAAAGGCACTTAATAAGGTCTGATAAAGCATGCACAACACTTTAAACTCTTTCATATATAATTTATTACACATTATGTATATAACCACACTTTTACGTGACCAGCTGGGTTTAGTCACAATGAAGAGTCATCAAAAAGTCATCGTTAGCAACTATTACACAAACAGAAGCAGGCTTTGCCGAGTTCTTTGTTTGCTAGATTAATGTGATGTGAAAAACCTTGAAGTGTTACAGTAATGATAATCGTGGCTACAGTGATGTTATTTTAATGGATTATGTGACTCTGTGACTAACTTATATCTATTATGGTAATGACATGGTTACCGCACGTCGGCATTTAGTCTGAGACAGTCCGTGTTTTGAAAATTCTATCGGTACAAACTTTTACAAGGTTTTCACATAGTAAAGTCCCAGGTTTATCAAAGTCTAGCTATATAATACTTTAATCAGTATTTCATTCTTTTGAATACTATACAGCACTGTTAAACAGTTATTTTTGCTTAGCTGCAATACAAAGTCTCAAAACCGGTACATAGATATACATCGGGTAACTGAAAATAGTAGCAACACAGCAACAACTCAGTCGAACAATATCAAGACCACAACATTGTCAGCAACACCAACATGACCAGTCTAACATGAATAATACTCAACTATGATAACTGACAGATGGCACACTTAACACTGAGTCTAAATATCACAGAAGTCAAAACTTGCAATAACAACGAAAGGTTTTAATGGAAAAACCGAACATGTGAAAGACTGGTTGCAAAATGGAAGTTGCGAATGTGAGCTGAGATGAAGAAAATTAACGATGAACACAAAAACTATCCGGGCGAGTTACGGTCGCCATAGGACTTTAGCACATTGAAACATTGAAAAACATACAGACCTCGATCATACCGAAAACTCCATTCACAACCTTCCAAGAAAAATCACAGTTTGTCTTTAAAAGGACAACCAAGTTTCCCAAAACACTATATAATAAATTTACAACATTTGTCCCTAAAAGGACAACCAAACTTACATAAACCTACATAACGAATCAAGCAAACGAACAAGCATCCGAGACTAAAGAACAAGACGTCCCTCCCTCTCTCTCTTTCTCTCTCTCTCTCTCTCTCTCTCACACACACACACATCTCAAGAAGAAGTCTCCCGTCCCTTGAAAGAGGAACCCATGACCCAGTGACCAAATGACCAATGAAAACATGGAGATATATCTTGCCCCGTGCTTGCCAAAATCACTTGAGCAGTAGTCAATAACTTTTTACAACCCCATTCTGTTACGTACTACACTTTGTTACTTTCTCACAGCTAAGAATGCTACAATATTATTTTCACACAGTTGTGCAAGATCAAAGCTTAAGATCATGTGAATACTATTCAACAAACAAACAAAAATATTCCTCCAATATTTTAAAACTTCATGATCCAAATATATCAGTTCCAAAACAAAAATAAGCCATACATAATTATATGACTGCAAATTTTGTAATTGATGAAGTATAAAATGAATCAAACGTTGGCAATTTTGTAACTACTGTATAACTGCAGATGCCGCCAACATATGCTTGAAGCTTGTACTTGTGCCAGTTTTAACATTAGCTCCACAGTTTGATATTAAAGTAGCAGCTGGTATAGTTTAATGATTTGCCTGCAGAAACAGCAAGTATTTTAATCGAACATGAGAATAACATGGTTTTAAAGTCTGGTTTAGAAATAAAAAAAGTAATAATAATTGTGCTGTGCATATAACAAAAACCAAGTTAAGACAATTCAAATTCACATGTAGTATACACCCTCATTTATGCATGCGAAAGCTGGAAAACAACTAAAGAAATACACAACAAATTTGACTCTTTTGAAAACAAATGTCTCAGGAAAATACTTAGTATAAAGTGGAACGATTTTAAGAATAACACAGAGATAAGACAGATGAGCAAACAACAACCTGTCTCATGGGTGATCAGAAAAAGGAGATGGACATATGTAGGCCATGTGATGAGAAGAAATAATCAGAGAATACCAAAACAAGCTATCAAGTGGAGCACAGCACGCCGAAGATAAAGAGGTCGACCACGTGGAACTCTAAAGAGGACATTGTTAAGAGAAGCTAGTTTAGTGGGCATAACATCCCTTGATGAAGTTGAAAGACTCGCCGAGAATAGGAAAACTTGGCAAACAACTATGCCACCCTTATGTGTGATGTTTAACGGCACGGGAAGGATGTAAGATGTAGGATGCCTCAGGAAAATACTTACTGTAAAGTGGAACGATTTTAAGAATAACACAAAGATAAGACAGATGAGCAAACAACAGTCTGTCTCATAGGTGACCAGAAAAAGGAGGTGGACATATGTAGGTCACGTGATAAGAAGAAACAGAGAATCCCCAAAACAAGCTGTCAAGTGGAACACAACAGGTCGAGATAATACGATTTCCAGGGACAAAATCCTCCGACTACGAGACTGTTACCTATAATAAGAAACAGCCGGTCACTTTAATGTATTTCATCTTCGTCGGTTAGATAATTTGTCACTATTCAGCCTTCATCAGTTATGGTAGATCTAGTGATCTAATGACAGCATTAATGTTAAAACTATGCTAGCTAGCCTGATGCGGTTGATGTGGAGAAAGCGACTTGCCAATGTTGCAGTTATTCCCTCTCTACTGTGTCAGGTTAATGACAAAGTCCATCTTTCTCTACTGTGTCAATTAGGTCGATAACAAAGTACATCCTTCTCTACTGTGTCAATTAGGTCGATAACAAAGTACATCCTTCTCTACTGTGTCAATTAGGTCGATAACAAAGTACATCCTTCTCTACTGTGTCAATTAGGTCGATGACAAAGTCCATCCTTCTCTACTGTGTCAATTAGGTCGATGACAAAGTCCATCCTTCTCTGCCATGTCAATTAGGTTAATGACAAAGTCCATCCCTCTCTACTGTGTCAATTAGGTTAATGATGAAGTCCATTACACTGAGGACTCTAGCAGTGTTTTAGGCTGTGTCAGAAAATGGGTAGGATAAATAACCTCGTCGCTAACAGACATAGGATTCCTTCATCAGGATTGTTCTTTCAAGGTTTACTCCCCTTGCCTGTGACTCTCCCTAGCCACTCACAAGGCAGTGGTACAAGGTATCAAGGCCTTGATCATCATCATCAACATCATCGTCATCATCGCCTTTCACTCCCTTGAGAGCATAGGTCACGGATAAAGGCTCTCCACTCATCCCTATTCTTGGACTTATTCTCCGCTTCCTTCCCTTGTCTCTGAGGACTGTCATAATTTGGTGGTCCATGCTTCTCCACAAATCCTAGTCCTTGATGTTTTGTTTTGTTTTTTCGGTGACATCGCATTAGACTGTCCATTATTTTTTTTTAATCTTGGTCTTTCTCTGTCTCTCTTCCCCTGTATCTTTCCTGTTGTTATGAGGTTTTCAAACCCTTCTCTTCTTCTACACTTACTTCTGGGACAGAGTAGTATGTAATCCTAATGCTTCTTAAAACAGTCCCAAGACACGCAAAGGAATATCATTCTTCATTTTTAAAGTTACTAGGTTTACCTTCACATCATTAACAGTCATTCGTCAATAAATGGTTTTAAAACGCATGTCTCTACATGTGGTGCCTCTATAAAGTTAATATTACAGCTTTGCTTCACATAATTTATGTTGATACCCAGAGGAACATTTGGTCTGCAATAATATTAGAGCTTTACTTCACACAAATTATGTTAATGTCCAGAGGAACACCTGCTCTTATGTATGGAATTACAATGGGAGCCCCATAGAAAGTAAATGATAAAATATGCTGGCCGAATCATTTATTTAGCAACATTTATGAAAACATACAGATTTGTCATCATCATCATCAGGTGCCGTGCCGATTGGCTTTGGCTATTATGCTTCTCCAGAGTACACGATCCTTCATGCAGACCATTAGCTCAGTTGGTGAACTCCTCTCACACCATCTCGTCAGACTGTCCAGTATCATTTCTCTCGGTCTTCCTCTGGATCTTTTTTCCTGTTATAATAATTTCAATGCCCCCTCTTCTCACTGCATGTTCTATGAAAGTACATTGTCTCTCTCTTATTTTTTGACAAGATGTTTTTATCTCCAAATCTTCTGAAACATTCTCTATTAGTTTTGTTGTCCTGGGAATTCGCAACATTCTTCTAATAAACCACATTTCTGCTGCTTCCAATGACTTATGTGCATACCTGCCTATTGTCCATGATTCACTTCCATATAACAAGATAGTTTAGCTCTATGTTTAAAGGATATTACCAGCACTTTATATGGGGCCAGGGTTGCGAAGTGGTTAGTTTCACGTGGCCACGATCGGATGGTTCGAGCTCGGCCGGAGATGCCTCCAATCACCAATTTGTTAGACTTGGGCACCTGCTCTCTCTTTAGAATAATTCCTTTTAATTTTATACTGCATTTTGGTGCATTCTGTTTCTTAGATATAACCAAAGTCTCTGTCTTTTTGATGTTCAAATTAAGGCCTTTCTAGTCACTTTCTTTGGCGACTTTATCCAAGAGATTTTGCAGGTCTTGTTGGTTCTCAGCTATCAGTACTGTGTCGTCAGCATTACCGAAGGTTGTTAATGTTGTATCCTCCAATTTTTATGACTGGTTCTGTGATGATCGTTCTTAGAATATTCTCGCTGTACAGAGAAAAAAGGTATGGAGATAGTACACATCCTTGTCGCACCCCTTGTTTTATAGGTTGATATTTTCCAGTTCTATTTTCAACTCCAACTGCTGCTTCTTGCTGCCAGTAAGATGTTTTACAATCCTCAGGTCTTTGCCATCTATACTGATGTCTTCAAGCATTTTAATAAGTTCATTATGTTTCACCTTGTTAATTGCCTTGGTGTAATCAATAAAGCATAAGTAGAGATCTTTCTGTACTTCTAAAGCTCTTTCTGTTTGTTTTTGCAAAGCATAAATGGCATTGTGTGTTCCCTTTCCTTCAATAAATCCGAACTTTTCATCTGCTATTTCCATTTTTATCTTATTCCTTGTTCTTCTCATAATAATTCTTAGAAGTAGCTTTGTTATTTGACATGAGAGGCTGATAGTCCTTTGGTCATCACATTCACTTGCACCTGGTTTCTTTGGTAGTGCTGTAAACGTGGATTTAATCAGGTCACTGGGCATATAACCACTGTTGTAAATGTAATTCAGTAACTTGATTATTGTTTTTACTCCCATCTCCTCTAGCGCCTCTATTTCTTCTATTGTTATATTATCAGGCCCAGTCGCTTTTCCTTTCTTCATGTGTTTGGTGGCATCTATGATTTCATCTTCAAGTATTGGTGGTCCATCACAGTTTTCAGTATCTGATGTTAATTCTGGTCTTCCTTCACCATATAGCTCAACGATGTACTCTGTCTACCTGTCCACAATGTTTTCTTTTCCCATTAACATTTTACCTTCTTTTGGTTTCAGACATCCTGTGGTATATTTTGTTTTCCTGCCTGTGAGTTCACCAATTTGTTTGTGCATGTTTTTGCTGTTTTTATTATGGGAGTCCTCTATTTGTATGTACTGTTCATTTAACCACACTTCCTTTGGTTCTCTGCATTTGGGTCTTATTTCTCAAACATTAAACCTACTCCTCGTTCATGTTTCTCACCTTCTGAATATATTATTATATATTTATCAATATATGATAAATATGAAACGTATGAGAAAAATAATGAATAAACTAGTCTTTGCAAATATCCTAGAGTTTACTGCTTTCAGAAAGAAAAACAATGCAATAATCACATAGCGCAATACTGATTAGCATACGGAAAAAAACTACAAAACAATTATGCTGATAACTACATGGAAAAACCAAAAAGAAACAATAAATGCCTGGAAATACCACAAAACAACAATGATGACACGTGGAAAAACCAAAACTAATGATAAAAACGTGGAAAAACCAAAACTAATGATAAATACATGGAAAAACCAAAACTAATGGTAAATACGTGGAAAAACCAAAACTAGTGATAAATACATGGAAAAACCAAAACTAATGATAAATACGTGGAAATACCAAAACTAATGATAAATACATGGAAAACCCAAAACTAATGATAAATACATGGAAAACCCAAAACTAATGATAAATACATGGAAAAACCAAAACTAACAAAGATTATAAAAACAAGGGGAAAAAACACTTGTACTTGTATGAACTCCCTGTAACTGCCAGCTGGTGTTCTTTGCAGCCGATGCTGTGAAGGTGTTGAGGCGCATTATCGTATCGGCGTGGGAGCTGGTTATGGCAGCTATTTTTTCATACCCAGGGCACAGCTAAAAAAAGCAGGGGTGGGCAATTCATCTTTAGCAGATCTAGCTTTGTCTTTAAGCTGAACCTTCTACACCTGAATATCTACGGATTATCGTGACACCATCTTGTACTGAAACTACGACCTGTAATGTTTTCAGAAACCATAATGTGAAGATTTGGAACTATTACATTTTTCGTTTGATCCTTATAAAAATAATAATCATCATCCTCTTCCTACAAAGCCTAGACAAAATTAATCAGTTTTATCATATAAGATAACCCTGTATTACTTACAAATATGAAGGTAAAATCTCCGTTTCCATGCAGCGTATGGCCTGTATTTCCATGACCTTCAGCCCATGAAAGTGTGATGTGGTCAGTATCATATCTAGTCCCATTTACCTTCCCAGATTTCTCTGGTACCAATTTTTAGAGGCTGAATGGACCCCTGGGCCTTTTTTGCTGTACTAGAAAAAAAAATCCCATTGCCGGGACTTGAACCTAGTACGACTAGGTTGGTAAACTTAACGCCTAACCACTCGGTTAAGCAGGCCATCCCTGTTTTACTTACAATTATCAAATCTGCCTCTCATCTGATCCAGTAGTTAAGGTAAGGTAAGGAAAGCCTTATCATGCTATAAAGGCATTTAGGAGATATAATGTTAGTGCCCATATTTTCCTTGACCTGTTGGTATTTTAATATAGTCAGAACTACACCTTGTTGTGTTTCCTATCCCACGTCCAAAAGGAATCAGGTACCCAATTCAACAAGTGAGACTTGAGTTTTTATCTTGTTTGATTTCATCCTTATGTGTTTCTGCCTCATTTCATCAGTGTCTCTCAGTACAGGATTACTACTACTCATCATCATCACCATCATCATCAACATCATCATCGTCATCATCGCCTTTTACTCCCATGAGAGCATAGCCACGGATAAAGGCTCTTCAGTCATCCCTGTTCTTGGAATTATTCTCTGCTTCCTTCTATGTGTATCCCTTGTCTCTGAGCACTGTCATAATTTCTCAGGTAAGTCTAGGTCTTCCTCATTTTCTGTTTCCTTGATGATGCCATGTCAGTGCTTGTCGTG
>CM019701.1:23801958-23855269 GCA_009760885.1 Achatina immaculata
CACAACAGCCGTGGTCAGATATTGGCTTGCAAAAAATTCCCAGTGTTCACCCAGCCTCAAGAAAAAAAAATGGGTATCAGAGTTAATGCTCTGGGAAGGAAGAGGAATGATGCCACTAGCTAGGGAGTTCATGCAGATGGTGACGCTAGCCGGCAGTTTCTTGTCAACTGCTGACTAGGCAGCAGAGCACTTACAGACTGACCATATGCGATGATGCTGATACACAACTCACATTCATGCTGTTATCTTGATATTTTTAGTTCTAAAATTAATTATCTTGAGAATTATAATACTAAAATTCATGCATATTTCATTATCTGGATAATTATAATACTAATAGTCATTTATATTTCATTATCTTGATAATTACAATACTAATAGTCATTTATATTTCATTATCTGGATAATTATAATACTAATAGTCATTTATATTTCATTATCTGGATAATTATAATACTAATAGTCATTTATATTTCATCATCTGGATAATTATAATACTATTAGTCATCTTTATTTCATTATCTGGATAATTAAAAGATTAATAGTCATTTATATTTCATTATCTGGATAATTATAAAACTAATAGTCATTTATATTTCATTATCTCTGCTATCATTATTAACCAGATATTAATTATACCATGACACACATCACCTCCAGCAGTACCACTAGCACATCAACAAGTACTGCATCATAGCCATCAAACCACCTCTTTGTCTGACCTTATAAACAAGCTAACAACAAAATCAATCAAACAGCAAAAACCTAAAAAAAAAAGGTAACATCCCTGTTTCCATGCCAGAAAGGTCATATTGGGGTACGGTGTTAGGCTGTGACTTGAACCTCGTACCACCAGATTAGTAAACCAAGTGCCTTATCACTCAGTCAGCTGCAACAGCAGAATCTATAACAAATCTCATTATCAAATGTAGCAATTATTATAAAAATAGCAATACATACATCTTACTTATATCCTTCCTGTTTCGGCAAAATTTTTCAACTTCATCAAGGGATGTTATGCCCACTAAACTGGCTTATCTTAACAATGTCCTCTTTAGAGTTTCACGTGGTCGACTTCTTTTTCTTCGGCGTGCTGTACTCCACTTGATAGCTTGTTTTGGTATTCTCTGATTGTTTCTTCTCATCACATGGCCTACATATGTCCATCTTCTTTTTCTGATCAGCCATGAGACAGGTTGTTGTTTGCTCATCTGTCTTATCTCTGTGTTGTTCTTAAATTTATTCCACTTTATACCGATATTTTCCTGAGGCATTTGTTTTCAAAAGAGTCTAATTTCTTGTCTATTTCTTTAGTTGATTTCCAGCTTTCACATGCATAATTGAGGGTGGATATCACATTTGAACTGAATAATTTTAATTTTGTTTTTGTGCTTATAATTTTTTAATTCCATATGTTCTCAAGATTTTTGAAGGATAACGTTGCTTATGCAATTCTAATTCTAACTTCATTCCTGGTGTCACCATCTTGGTCTATGTAGCTGCCAAGGTATGCAGATTGGTTTACTTCATCAATAGCTGTTTCTTCTATGTATATTTTTCCATCTTGATTAATGAGAAGTTTCATTATTTTTGTTTGTCTTTGCTAACTTCAAAAACTATTTTGCTAGCCAAGGAAGACAGGGAATCTGGTTTTTCCTGCATCGATTTCACATTGTCACTGATAAGAGTTATGCCATCTGCAAAATCAAGATCTTTCAGTTGGGTCCCATGTACCCAATCAATGCCCGTTTTACCTGTACAGCATCTTTTCATTATAAAGTCTATGGCAATTCCAAAAACCAAGGGAGATAATATACATCTTTGGTTCACGCTTGTTTCAATCTGAAACAATTCGCTCATTCCTTATTCTATCTTGACTGCACAAACATATCTGTTGTAGAGATCTCTAATGATGTTGAGAGTTTAAGATGGTATTTCATATAGTCTTAAAATTCCCCACAATGAATCTCTGTGTATGCTATCAAATGCCTTTTTAAAGTCTACAAAGTTCAAGATTAATGGTTTCTGCTTTTCAGTATGTTCTTCAAGTATTATTCTTAGAGTAAAGATCTGGTCGAGACAGCTTCTCCATTTTCGAAATCCTACCTGTTCTTCTCTCATTGCAGTATCCACTACATCCTTAATTCTATTCACAATCACTTTACAAAACACCTTTGACACAACTGATAGTTAGGTTACACCCCTCCAGTTATTGCAGTCACTGAGGTTGCCTTTTTTTGGTATTTTAACAATGAATCTTTGTTTCCATTTAGAAGGGACTTTTTCTTCTTTCTAAATTTTATTAAACATTCTTTGTAGTTGGCTCATGTTGTCACTGTTAATAGCTTTTAACATTTTGGATGTTATTTCATCTTCACCTGCAGCTTTGTTGTTAGCCATTAGATTCACTGCTGTTTCAGTTTCATTCAGTGTAACTTCATCTAAGTTAACTTTTAGTTGTGGGACTGGTAAATCAGTTTCAAGAGTTATTAATTCATTTGGGTGTGGTTGGTTAAGTATTTCTTGGAAGTGTTTGGCCCATTTCTGCATTTGGTCTTTACTTGATGTTAACAGGTTGCCTATTTTGATAAAGATTGGTCTTTTTCTGGAAGTAATAGCATCATTTAGCATCTTCTGTTATGTTGTGTAGAGTTTTTCTGTCTCTTAATTTTGCCATATTGTCCATATATTCTCTTTTGTCTCTTCTAGCTGAACTTTACACTTTATTGTCTAGTTCTTTGTATGTTGCTTTTGCTAAAACTTTTCCAAGATTTGTTTTTACATTCAACATGGCTAATTTGGCAGCTCATCTTTCATGTATGTATTTCCATGTGTTATCTGATATCCATGCTTTTCTACTTGTTGTTTGCAGTACAGCACTTGCTTTTGCTGCTGTGATTATGGCTGTGCTGTATGAATTCCATAATTTATCTATATCTGTCTCATCTACCTCAATGAGTGCTGCGAAATGTTTGGTAAATTCCATACTGAAATTACTGTTGGTATTTTCTTCTATTAGGCTATGACTGTTTATCTTTCTGAGTACTGCTTTCTTGTGTTGGTTTTTCAGTTTAAGTCTTATCTTCCCTATACACAGGTTGTGATCACTGTTGACATCTGCACCCCTATATGCTTTTACATCTATCAGAGATGTTCTGAATTGTTTTCTAATACAAAAATGATCCATCTGATTTCTGGTTCTATCATCTGAAGATATCCATGTTGTTTTATGTATCTCTTTGTGTGGAAATAATGTTCCTCCAATGACCATGCCCTCAGTTAGGCATATTTCAATGAATCTTTCTCCATTCTGATTTATTGTATAAATTCCTTCTTTACCCATTACTTTTTCGACGTTGATGTTATCTTTTCCTACCTTGGCATTGAAGTTCCCCATGACAATTAGGATGTCAAGTTTAGTGACTTTGTTAATGAATTGTTGCAGTTGGTGATAGAAATTGTCTTTTATTTCATCATTGAATCGTTCATGTGTGCATAGCATTGTATGATTGTCTTTCTTCCGTGCATTATTTTATATCGTGCTCTTATCATAAGACTGTTCACTGGCTCTCATTCTGTAAGGCTCTTTGCTGTCGCAGATGACAATATTATACCCACTCCTTCTTGGTATTTACCATTGTCTCTCCTGGAATATATTATTAACTTACAATTTTCCGCCATTCTTTTCCCTGCTTCTGGCCATCGCATTTCACTGATGCACAAAATATCTAGGTGATATCTATCCATTTCTTTTATTACCTAAGCAGTTAGCAACACTTTGCAAGAAGAATTACAAGAATAAGTAAACAGTAACAATAGTTAAAAATAACAACTATAGTAGCAATAAATCCATAAGTTGTGACTATGGCAGTTACAACAGCAACAACAACAGTGCAGGAAAAACAAAAGTTGCTGCAGCTTTAACTACAGTTATAAGGACAGTTGCAATGCAAGCTTTAGTAACAACAATTTTACAGTTAAAAATATAATTATAATTAAATTGTAGCTGTTCCTCCCCCTCCTCCTCTTCTTCTTTTATATCCCTGGAACTGTGAGTGATTGTTCTTTGCAGCTGATGTGGTGAAGGTTTGAGTCACAACATTTTGCTGGATTTGGGAGCAGGTTAGAGCAGTCCCAGAGAGGAGCTAGAAAAGCAGACTTCACTGCCTTGTGGATAACAGTGATTCCTGGTCCATTAGCCAGGCTAGGAGTGTTGCAGGGTGTCAAAATGGGTAGGTTGGGAAGAGTCTTGATCACCTATGGTTAGCCTAACTTAACACTAGCATGTCATCTATGGGTTGCTTACGACCAAATCAAACTGTCTTCTCTATCTAAAATAAATTCAAAATGGTACTAAATTTAAAAAAAAATTGTTTCTCTCTAGCTGATGGAGAAGTGGTTTCTATTGACATAGAGGAGTATCTAAAGAACCTGGCTACTAATCTTATGAAGAGCTCTCCCCATCACAAGAAGGTTAAGATCATCGTAGGTAGGTTGAATGTAGATTGTTCTAGAAATCATCAAGATACTCTCAAGTTTGTGAACATAAGGAGAGAAAACCTGGTCAAGTCCAGTCCAGAAGTCAGTAGCTTTAGTTTATATCTGATATAGATGTTGTGGGATTAACCTGACCATCTTCTCCAGGTTCAAATATGGGACACACAGTCAAAAGAAGTGGGAGTTAAATTTAAATTTTAACCCAACATTTTAATCAGTCATTTAGGTTTATAATTTTACTTACAAATGTGCCTATTACATTTTCTTGTATTTCTCTACAGAATGAATTTTCTTTAAAATGTACTAAAAAACAATTGGGGTATTTCTGATTATGTGGTGAACAAAGATAAGAATATGGGGCAATATGGAACATGTGTTTTAAAATTGGTGATATTTGGTTGAAGGCTGCAAGGATCTTCAACCAAAGAACTACAGGACACAGATTAAGAGGAAGACCCTGGAAAAGGTGGATAGATGGAGTTATAGAAACATTCATGAATTATGGCATGAACATCAATGAGGCCACTCATATGGCCCAAAGATGCCAAATGCTTCTCGCTTCATCACCTCACAGTAAAATAGGAAGGAAAGTGAGTAAAGTAAGTACGAAAGATATTTACATTTTCTGACTGAAGTAAGAAAAGTGAAGAGCAAAAGCTCTGTCTTAATGTGAAGAAATCGGTGACAACTGACAAAACAAATAAGGCAGATGAAATATGTATCAACGAAAAAAAAATTGGAAGAAGTGGAGAGTTTTGAATATCTTTAATCATTACTAACTAATAATGGAGATACAATGAGGGAAATTAAAAGGAGGACATCTATTATTCTTCATAAAGTAAAACAATTAAGAATCTGTGGAGAGGAACAGACAGAACTACAAAAATAAGATTTTTAAGGGCATGCATCTTTCCCATAGCAACATATGCATGTGAGACCTGGACACTTAACAAAACAGCTGAGAAACACATAAGTGCCTTTGAATGTAAATGTTACCGAAGAGTTCTTCAAATATCATGGACAAAAAAAAGAACAAATATATCCATACTACAAGAACTTAACACTGAAGAAGGCTGGCTAATAAAGAGGATTAAACAAAGAAAACTTAAATATTTTGGACACATTAAACGTCATGATAATTTAGAATAGACCATATTGGAAGGGTATATAATAGGAAAAAGAAAGAGAGGAAGACAAAGGCAAAGACATCTGGAATGCCTAGAGCAAAGACATCATTGGTGATCTGCAAATGGATGCATCAGCAGCAAGGCATCTTGCTTACAACCAAGAGGCCTACAGGAGTGCTGTTAGGGAGACAAAGTTCCGCAAGGGACATGCAAATGGCTGACTGACTGACTGACTGAAGTAATACAATTCTTGGGGCAAATCCTTAAAATACAGGACTGCCCCATAAAATTCAGGACAGTTGATCATTTTATGTGGGGAAGGAGATGGTGTTTGTAATCGATATTAATAAGTGGATGTATATGTGTGTGTATGTTTGGTATAACTCTGGAACGCCTAGAGCAATTTCATCCAAACTTGGTACACATATGAGTTACAGTCTGGAAAAAAAGTACTCTGGGGGTATGACACCCCTAGCATCCCTAGGGTGGGATGGGAAAGGGGTAACATAATGTCCACTAAATTCAAGGACAAAAAGATTGGTCTAAGGGAGATAATCATGAAATAGAGCTATGCTGGTCTAAGAGCAACATTTGTAGCCTCCATTGGCCATGTCCCATGTGGTTACCAGAGCCCAGATCTAAGTCTGGGGAGAAAAGAATGGAACCACTGCCACCTTCTACATATATCGTAAGAGGTGACTAAGGAGGTTGCGGGATAAGCCAACGACCTGTTCCCTGTAAAGAAATGAAACTGGATTGTTACAGAAATCTTTGCAATGGCGCAAGGCTGTGTGTATTGAGGATGCTGAGCAATGTAGCTGAAGCAATTATCTTAACAGGACAAGTAAAGGATGAAGCAGTTTTTATCCCATGGATACCACTCATTCCGATGGATCTCTACTTTTAACTTTAAGGGACTGCAATTTCCAGTGAGACTTGCCTCTTGATCACAGTCAAGAAGTCACAGGGGCAGTCTACACATTATAGAGTGAAGTCTTTTACAAATTCACTATAATATTAATTTAACTCAAAACTTGATTGTATACAACATTTTTAGTTTCACCTCCAGGAGCAAGAATAAACAAGGGTGGGTTCACATAAGGTTGTCTGTGAGAGAAACATGGCAATCTCAAATCCACTCTGTGGTATTAATAATTAATAAATTCCCGAGCAATGCTGGGTAATCAGCTAGTGTATACATAAAGAAACTATCCTTTGGTTTTCACAGGCAAAACTTTAGATGTTCTGAAAGATTTTGCTAGCAAGAGAGAAACGTTTGATATCATCTTTTTGGATGCAGAGAAAGTTGAATATTTGGATTATTTGAAGGTATAAGTGCTGCTCATTCATTCATTCATTCATTCATTCATTCATTCATTCATTCATTCATTCACGTGTACCTTGCAGAACTTTGCTGGAAGTAATGTACCTAGCATTCATCTCCAGTGACTATTCATCATAGAAAGCAATCTCCTTTCTTCATAATGTTGTAAAAGATTTATCCTCATGGCTTTATTTCAGCTTGGGTGTAAATTGTTTTGGTACTCACTTGATGGAGACTTTTCAGTATTGCAGCACATCGTGAATGATGTGATGCATCAAGTTATAACTGTTCTTCAATTCTCCGGCCATCTCATCAGTTTTTAACCTGTTGGTTTTCCTGTATGATTTATTCTACTTCAGTATTAGATAAAAAAACTAAGCATGAAGATGAAAATCAAGATATTTAAGCGTAATATTCTAAATGTACTACTCTATGGAAGTGAATGCTGGAAAATCACCAGAATTATGGGAAACAAGCTGAATTCTTTCCAGACTAAATGTTTATGAAGAATTAGAAGAACATTTTGGCCAAACACCATAAGAAATAACATCTTGTTGGCAGAAATGCAGATGAAGCCACTGACAGCAATTACACAGGGAAGATGCAGGCGATGGTTGGGACACCTGCTCTGAATGACTGATGACTCACTACTAAAAATAGCACTAAAATGGACACCATAGGGTAACAGAAGTAAGGGTAGACCAAAAGAGACATTGAGAAGTACAGCAGAGAGGATGTTGAGCAATAGAGGACTCAGTTAGGCAAGAGCAGAAAAGAAGGCAAAGGACAGGTGTTTGTGGAAAATCCTTGCAGAAGCCCCATATACCCTGGGCACTTATGGTTCAGAGAGAGAGAGAGAGAGAGAGAGGTAATAGGCTCAGGTGTATTCATAGATGTGAGGTTGGCAGGAGTGAGCAGCTGCATCAGCAAAATTTGACAGCTCACTTTTAGACTTCCTGTGCCACTCATATACCTGCAAAGTGAAACATAAATGTCCCATACTGGCCCTTCATTCTGCACTGAATATCTGCAAGTTTTTCAGCTGACTTAACCAAAGAAACAAAATAAAAAACCCACCAAGAAAGCTGCATTCTATTCCTGTCTCATGCATGCTTCAAAGGGAAGCAGCCATCTTAGATCTGGTTTGCTGATTTCATATTTCAAAATGTCCAACATGTCTGTGCTCATGTTTCTAAAGAAAGAAGGCATAAGATATCAGTAGAACTGTGTAAAGATAAAAATATCCTATACCAAATGCCATAGGGGAAGAAGCGTTAGAGACCTCATTATGCTGGGCCATCAGCGTATGAGGTAGGGTGGCCAGTTCCTTTCCTTGCTGCCTTTCCTTCCCAGATTTTCTCTGGTACCCATTTTACAAGGCTTGGTCAACCTTCAGGGGGCCGTATTGGTCGGAAAAAAAAAATCCCACTCAGCTGAGGATTTGAACCCTCAACCATTTGGTTGCTAGAAGAGTTCTCTAACCACTACACTAGCCGGTCACCTAGAACTGTCTAGCACTTGATTTATAATTTTTAGAGCACAATTACAGTTTGATTCACCTTGATATTTGATCATAACCTGTAAAACAGATTGTGTTGATACCAATTTGTTATGGTGGTAGAAGTTTAGATTATAAATTGTAGACATAGAAGAGGAAGTACTGACAATGACTGTAACAGCAGTGATAGATATAGTAATATTAACTATGACTGTAATCATGATTGTGATGGCCCTAGTGACAGTCTGATTCATAAGGAGCAGCCAAATGAAAATTAGCCGAGACTGCTAAATCTTATGTCATGGGGTAAACACTGACCTTGAGATAGGAAGTGGAGTTTGTATCAATTATTTGTTGCTGAGTTCAAGGTCACACTAGCAGAAGTCATGCAGCAACAATTACACTGACTGACTAGCTGACTAGCATGTACCATCATACATACATATATAGTGCATACTTACATAACATAACATTACCTTACATAACATAACCTTGCTCATATTACATAATATTATACATCACATTATTGCTTATTCACCTCTTTTTTCAGTTTTTTTTTTGATGGAGGATTACTTAATCAAGGAGGCACTATTCTTGTGGATAATGCTTTCTATTATGGAGATGCCTACATACCTTCTAGAGGAGACACATCAACAAAGCAGTTTGTAGATGCCGTAGCTGCAGATCCGTCTTTGCATAAGGTGAGGAAAGGGTAGAGAAAGTGCGAGATTTATTGTCAGGCAGAAAGGAAGAGACAAACAGAAAGAGAGACAGAAATAGTAAAGTAAATGAGAGTTATTTTGTAGGTTCACCATCTTTGATCCTGGATGGAGTCCTACATCTCTTGTATGTGGATGGAACTGATTTTGAGAGGGGCAAAGTTAAAAACCAAGCTTGTAGAATTTGTGCTGGCTGCAGTTGATAAGCAGCCATTAATCTTTCAGCATCAAAGTACCTCAAAAGAGGACATTGTTAAGAGAGGCCGGTTTAGTAGGAGTATCATCCTTTGATGAGGTTGAAAAGCTCACAGAAAACAGGAAATCTTGGCGAGCTACCATGTGAGCTCTACTAGCAGCACGGGAAGGATTTAAGATGTTAGTAAAATCAAAGTACTCCCCACCCTGCAGACTTAGGGGAAACCAGTACATATGCCATGACAGTTTTTTGTTTTTTAAAATTATTTTTACACAAATGCCTGATTTCAAATTTACAAATATCCGTGTGTATGGGTTTTCACCTCAGCATAGACATTCTTTAATTTTGAGGGCAACTTTTCTAAAATAAGTGTCACATACCTGTATTTACACCTAGACTGAATGAAGCATAACATTAGCAGATATACAACTTACAGATATTAAATGAGAATCTGATGGGATGTGACAGTAGTAATCCTGTACTCAGAGAGATTGATGAAAAGAGACAGATAATAGAAACAGATAAGAAATTGAATTAGAAGAAATCAAATAAGACAAGAGTATGCAGTCTGCCGGGGGGGGGGGGGCATCCCAGTTACTCAGTTGCTGAATTGGGTACCTGATTCCTCTTTAAGCTGGGGTAGGAAAGGCAACAGGTGTAATTCTGACTATATAACCCTTTAGTGTGCCATCAGGTCATGGAAGATATGGTCACTAACTCTGTATTCTATAGGTGCTTTTATGGCATGAAGGAGCTTACCTTGCCTAAACTTACCTTACTTTACCTTACCTTTATCTGTAGGGTCAGATGAGAAGTGAATTTGACAGGAATAAAGAATACATGGTTAACTTGTATGGCCATATTCTTGTGTAAGTTTTGTGTATGTTGTGTGGAAAAAATTCTGGATGTGATGTAGAAAGAGGATTATTTTTATTAAGATCAAACTAAAAAGTTTAATTGTTCCAGATATTCACATTAGTTTCTGAAAACATTACAGGTCTTAGTTCCATTACGAGATGGTGTCTTGATGATCCGTAGACAATCAGACGTAGAAGGTGGAGTTTAAAGATAAGCTGACACAGCAACACAAATTCTGGGATGATTTCTCTCAAGTTGTGCAAGCAGTTTTTGAGAGAAAAATGCTGTTTTAAAATATTGTTATATTGTTTTATGTATAAGTATATTGTTAAATTGTTTTATGTGTAAGTATATTGTTATATTGTTTCATGTGTAAGTATATTGTTAAATGTACAATATCTTAATGCGAGGAAAACTAAATTGATGACAAATGACAAAACAAACAAGGCAGCTGATATTATATATATATAAATATATATCAGTGAGGAAAAACTGGAACAAGTGGAGAGTTTTGAATATGTTGGATCACTGCTAACTAATAATGGAGATACAATGAGGGAAATTAAAGAGGACACCTATCACTCTTCAGAAAGTAAAACAAATAAAGAATCTGTGGAGAAGAACAGACAGAACTACAAACATAAGATTTTTAAGGTCATGCTTCTTTCCCATCGCAACATATGCCTGTGAGACCTGGACACTTAACAAAACAATTGAGAAACATGTAAATGCCTTTGAATGTAAATGCTACAGAAGTGTTCTTCAAATATTATGGACACAAAAAAGAACAAATACATCCATACTACAAGAACTTAATATTGAAGAAGGCTGGCTAGTAAAGAGGATTAAAGAGTGAAAACTTAAATATTTTGGACATATTAAATGTCATTATAACCTAGAGAAAACTGTCGTGGAAGGGTACATAATGGGAAAAAGAAAGAGAGGAAGACCAAGGTGAAGATAGCTGCAAGACATCACTGATGATCTGCAGATGGATGCATCAGCAGCAGGCCATCTTGCTCACAACTGAGAGGCCTACAGTAGTGCTGTTTGGGAGGCAAAGTTCTGCAAGAGACATGCAAATGAATGAATATTGTTAAATTGTTTTATGTATAAGTATATTGTTAAATTGTTTTGTGTGTGGATATTTTTTTTAATCAGGATATTTTTCATATGTTCCACTGACATCTGATTTGTTATTTTTTTCCATTATTATCATCATTGTCATTGTGCAGTTTTTCCATGTACTTATGATCACTGCTGTTTTGTGGGTTTTTTCCCAGGTACTTGTCATCATTTCTTTTTGTTTTTTTTTATGTACTTTTCATTATCATTGTTTTGTAGTCATTATTGTGCTGATCACTACTGCTTTTTAATGTAGTTTTTCTTTCTTGAAACAATAAGCTCTGGGATATTTGCAAAGGTTAGTTTATTTTCTATTTTTTCTTCTAGTATGTTTTACGTATGTTTTTACACATGAGACATTCAGCAAGCATATTATTATCATGTACCATTTGTGATACTCCCTTTGTAATTCCTTATGTAAGATCAAATATTCCTTTGGACATTAGCACAATTTATGTGAAGTAATAATTTACAAAATTTTATAAGATATATATATAAGAGGCAGGATTTCGAAAAGGAAGAAGCTATCTCAACCAGATCTTTACTCTAAGAATAATACTAGAAGAGCATAATGAAAAACAGAAACCATTAATCTTGAACTTTGTAGACTTTAAAAATTGCATTTGATAGCAGACAGAGATTTATTGTGGGGAATTTTAAGACTATATGAAATACCATCTAAAATTGTCAGCATCATTAGAGATCTCTACAACGGATATGTTTGTGCAGTCAAGACAGAAGAAGGAATGAGTGAATGGTTTCAGATGAAACAGGCGCGAAACAAGGATGTACATTATCTCCATTGCTTTTTGGAATTGCCATACACTTCAAAATGAAAAGATGCTGTACAGGTAAAACCAGCATTGATTATGGGGCTTAAATAGAAGATCTTGATTTTGCAGATGACATAACTCTTATCAGTGACAATGTGAAATCGATGCAGGAAAAAATAGATTCCCTGTCTTCTTTGGCTAGCAAAATAGTTTTTGAAGTTAACAAAGACAAAACAAAAATAATGAAACTTCTCATTAATCAAGAAGGAAAAATATACATAGAAGGAACAGCTGTTGATGAAGTAAACAAATCTGCATACCTTGGCAGCTACATAGACCAAGATGGTGACACCAGGAAGGAAGTTAGAATTAGAATTGCAAAAGCAGCATTGTCCTTCAAAAATGAAGAGAACATATGGAATTCAAAAGTTATAAGCACAAAAACCAAATTAAAATTATTCAATTCAAATGTGATATCCACCCTCATTTATGCATGCGAAAGCTGGAAATCAACTAAAGAAATTAGACTCTTTTGTGAACAAATGCCTAAGTAAAATACTTTGTATAAAGTGGAACGAATTTAAGAAAAACACAGAGATAAGACAGATAAGCGAACAACAACCTGTCTCGTGGATGATCAAGAAAAGAATATGGACATATGTAGGCCATGTGATGAGAAAAAACGATCAGAGAATACAAAACAAGCTATCAAGTGAAGCACAACAAGCCGAAGAAAACGAGGTCGACCACGTGAAACTCTAAAGAGGACATTGTTAAGAGAAGCCAGTTTAGTGGGCTTCATCCCTTGATGAAGTTGAAAAACTTGCCGAAAACAGGAAAACTTGGCAAACAATTATGCGCACCCTATATGACGTTTAACGGCACGGGAAGGATGTAAGATGTAAGAATAATTATAGATTTTTCAATACAAACGTAAAGACTGTCCTACTATATGTTTCGGAGACATGGCTTAGCTGACAATACAACTGAAGATAGAAACATCCATGAACTACTGCTTGAGGAGGATTTTAGACATTAAATAGCATGACAAGATCAGGAACGAGGGGGTCTGGGAAAAGGCAGGACCAGAACCTATGAACCCACAAATCATGTCTAGGAAGTGGAGGTGAATTACCCACACTCTGAGGAAACCCGACATCAGCATAGCAAAACAGGCACTGACACTGAATCCTCAAGGAAATAGAAAACGCGGAAGACCTAGACTTACTAGGAGAAGAGAAATTATGACAGTGCTCAGAGACAAGGGGTGCACATTGAAAGAAGCAAAGAATAATTCCAAGAACAGCCTTTATCTGTGGCCTATGCTCTCAAGGGAGTGAAAGGCGATGATGATGATCATGACGAATAATTATAGTGCAGCTGTGGTTTAGGGGTTAGTGCACTCATCTGCCGATCACAAGTTCCCCGGTTCAAGTTTATACTCGGGCGGAAGTTTTCGGACCAGCTGACACCCTGGTCAACCCAGCTTCCTAAACAAAACAACAAAAAAAAGAGGGACACCTGAGGTTTTCTTAGGAAAATAAAGGCAGCTAGGACAGGTGCTGGCATCACTAATTCAAGTGCCGTGTGGCCTAGAAATGTGAAGGCACTAACATTTAAAAAGAGACATGAAGACGTATAGCAGAGAAAATGCTGATAAACAAAGAACTGTCATGGAAGACAGCCAGAGAGATAGTTAGGGACGGACAAATGTGGAATTATCTTGCTACCAGCAGCTCCATGTATCTTGGGCACTGAATGAGAGAGAGAGAGAGAGAGAGAGAGAGAGAGAAAGAGAGAGAGAGAGAGAGAGAAAGAGAGAGAGAGAGTTATGATGCCTCCTCCCCTTCTTTTCCCCCTCACCGCCTAGGATCATCTCATCGCCCCAGACTTACAGTATCTTCGACTTTGGGAACTAGCGAGCTAAAGGATTACTTTGTAGGCAGGTGAAAACTATGGGGGCAGATCACCGTGTTTAGTAGGTTAAACTAAGCAGTTACCCGACATGACGTTTTGTGGCGTCTAGCAGGATAGAATCAAGTTCTCTTAATTTCTCTGCAGTTGAGACTGTCAAACATGGTGCCCTGTATAAAGACAACATGATGCATATCGTGCTCAAGATGTATTGTTACACTCTGTTCATCTCAGCTTCTACAGTTCTTAGCTCAGCTGTTTCTGATCGGTCTCTCTTTTTATTACTGTCCACAACACAAAAAGGAACGAAAAAAATTAAGTATTAATTATGCCAGTCCGTAAGAATAGTGAAGAGCGAACCTTCTATCTTAATGCGCTTAAAACTAAATTGATTACAACTGACAAAACAAATAAGGCAGCTGAAATATGTATCAGTCAGGAAAAATTGGAAGAGGTGGAGAATTTTGAATATCTTGGATCATTACTAACTAATAATAGAGATACAGTATTTATCTTCAAAACGTAAAACAACTAAAGAAGCTGTGGAGAGGAACAGACAGAACTACAAAAATAAGATTTTTTTAAAGGGTGTGCATCTTTTCCATCGCAACATATGTAGCACAGTCCCTCGTAACTAGGATTATGAATATGATTATGAATATATTGGAGAGGAAATAGTAACATAGAATAGCAACAGAAAAAGTAGGTAGGAAATGTAGAGAAAGATATAAAACAAACTTCCATGACACTAGCATGACTGGACGCTGACAAAAGTAAACAGAGGAAACAGACATATTGAAAAGACAAACACAGTGATGCCGAGATTTAGGAAGTACTACAGAAAGACGCCAGATAGTGGGATGACCAAATGATACCAACACAGTGACAGAGAAACAACTAGTCCAAGGTGGGAACAACAGACACTGAAACTAGGCAGATTTAGGAAGGGACGAGGGTCTTGTTGGCGACAGATAGTCTACGAAATGGCATGTCAAATAAATAAATGGATTAACCTTCAGTAAATACAGCGCAAGGTTTACCCCCAGGAAAAGGGATGGACACTAGACAACGCTAACCTGACAGGTTAGGACGTGAGAACCAATCGGGACGCTCACAGGAACCAGTAGACATCTGAAGGAGGAGCCAAAGTACCTATTGGTCAGTCATCAGACCGGACTTCAGGATAAAAATGTGGGTTAGAGCAGTCGAAGGAGGAATGAGCCCCCAAGAAGAGGAAGTCTATAGGCTAGAGAGCAAGCAAAAAAAAATTGTTTTAAAGTTTAAAGGGAAAATCAAAAAAGAAAACAAAGAAGGAAAAACACAAAGGGTAAAAAACCACCAAAAAATCTTGTTTGTAGACTTATTACATCATACAGTAGCTGCTTAGTTACTAAATGAACATGCGCATCAATTTTTGCTGAAAGATTTACAACAACAACATTTCTTCTGTAAAAAACTGTTTTCAAAATTTGCTTTGTTTCTGTATTTCCCTACAAGATATCTGAATTCTGCCAAGAGGACAATGGATTCTGTATGTTTGTCTGTGTCTGTTCGGGAGATAGTGTTCAACATAATTGCTCTTTACATGTCTACTTTCTCTGCTGTTCTTGCTATCTCTTGAGTCAGTAGTTTTAAGGCTAATGACACAGTTTTGCATTCAAAGAAGATGTGATCTGTTTCTTGTGAGTTTTTTTCTACGTAGGTTACACCTGAAAAGTCTGTTGGTTCTGCGGGCGACTACTTGTGTGGTCGGTTTCACGTTGAACAATAGTGTGTTTGTAATCTCTCATGCCCTTGGCGTCATTCATGTCCTGTGTAGGTTATAAAATGTTTGTGTTATTCTGTCCTGCAATGTTGGCTCCTGTTTCCTGACCAGGTATTTGTAGCTGCCTGATGGTTTCATGTGTACTAAGTGTTCGTGTCCTCGGGCAATCATCCCCACATCATATCATTTCAATTAACTATGAAACTGTAGATTGTTGAATGAAAATAAAGCTTTGACAGCAGCGAGCCCATGAGAGAGAGAGAGAGAGAGAGAGAGGGGGGGGGGGAGAGGAAGGAATGGAGAGAGAGAGAGAGAACTACAAAATGTATGGATGAATAATACTGCATTGATTTATATCTTGTCCAAACTATTCACTCTTTCACTGCGACTAGGACAACCGCACACTCCTTGTGAAATTCTTATGTATATTTTTACAATGTTCCACCTGTTTCTTCAACAAATGTTATTAGACGGGATTAGCCTTGAAGGCTACAAGAGTACTTAAGATAAACAATTCTGAAGGATGCTTAATTAACCAGTAATATTGATTGGAATTAAGAAGGAGACATTTGGATAACTTTGATAAACTGTGTCGTTATAAAATGACCTTTCAAAGAAACATTGATAAAGGAACGTTTGACATTTGATAAAAGTGACAATAGACAATATCAAACACATGCATGTGAGACCTGTACACTTAACAAAACAGCTGAGAAACACATAAATGCCTTTGAATGTAAATGCTACAGAAGAGTTCTTCAAATATCATGGAATAAAAGAACAAATATATCCATACTACAAGAACTTAATATTGAAGACGGTTGGCTAGTAAAGAGGATTAAATAGAGAAGACTTAAAATATTTTAGACACATTAAACGTCATGAGAATTTAGAGAAGATAGTCTTGGAAGGTTACATAATGAGAAAAAAAAGGAAGGAAGACCAAGGCGAAGATGACTGCAAGACATCGTTGATAATCTACTAATGGATGCATCAGCAGCAGGGCATCTTGCTTACAACCGAAAGGCCTACAGGGGAACTGTTGGGGAGGCAAAGTTCTGCAAAGAACATGCAAATGACTGACTGACTGACTCTCTTTTCCTCAAGCGGGATTTTTGGTAGTAAAAAAAATCACTCTTTTCTCTGCTAGGTAGAACATTCCGATCAATGCAAAGATCACTAGAAACAATATATGACAGCTAAGATGACAAACAACACATGTTTAGTTAATGGAAATAAAGAAAACAAATATAATTTCATAAAAAATGATAGTTAATATTAATTAGATAAAACGCTGGCTTGAAAACATTACAACAAGAAAAATAAATGGGAAAAACTGATTGATTAACTGACTAACTGACTGAAGGGTGAAGAATTGGATACGCACCCCTGTCTGACATTCTACCTTTATCATACAACTGTTTGTTCCAGATATTCTTAGATGGTATAAGCATGCTACAGTAGTAACAAAGACGATTAAGACTGAAATAATAAAACTGAAATAACAAAACTGAAATGGCAAATTTGTTACGTTTTATGCTTAATTCACGTTAATTTTTGTTACAAAGTATATGTTAGAAGATCTGTACTGATAATGTATTTTTCTTTATGTTTATGTCTCTGTGTGTGCGTATATGCGTGTGTGAGAGATATTTTATTAGGTTAATTATTTCTCCTCTTGTACTTTGAATGTAATAGTTTAATCTTACACTCTTTTGATATGATTTTTTCCCCTAATTTACGAGGGGTGATTGATAAGTTCTCGGCATAAGGTACAAATACTTGAAATGCACAATTGATATTAGGTACATTTGTAGATCGTGTTAGTGTAAGATTAAACACCAAGTTTCAATAAATTAACTGTAACTAATTTTTTTTACGGGCTACTGAAATGGTAAAGGGTGGCAGAAATTGAGAAAATGGATAAAATCCCTCATCGAGCAGTCATTTGCTACCTCTGCTTCAACAGCTTATCACCAAAGGAGATCCATGAAGATAAGATGGAAACTCTAAGGGAGAGTGCCCCTTCTTACAGCACAGTGAAGAAATGAGCAGCTCAATTCAAACATGGAAGGGAGAGTCTGGAAGATGATCCCCGTCCAGGAAGACCAAGAACGGTAACCACCGATGAAACCACCGGCAGAATCCATGACATGATAATGGAGGATCAACGACTAACTGAACGGAAGAGGAAGACAGAGAGCGAAGTTACTGGATGGGCTGTCAGTGTGACTAGGAAGAAAGTCACCGCGGATCTCATAATCAAGTCTAAAGACAGGGAATTGTAGAGAGAAATGATCGCCTACGCCACACTGCACGACACTTAATTGATTGACAGACCAGACAGCACTTGGCATGACTAGATTTATATGTGCACACAGTCAGACAGCACTTGACAGGATTATATTTATATGTGCGCACAGGTCACATGGCACTTGACAGGATTAGATTTACTTGTGCGCACAGGTCAATCATCACTTAGGAGGAGATTTATATGTGCGCACCGGTCAGACATCACTTGGCAGGATTAGATTTATATGTGCGCACCGGTCAGACATCACTTGGCAGGATTAGATTTATATGTGTGCACAGGTCAAACAGCACTTAACAGGATTAGACGTGGGAAAAGAAAACAAGAGTCAGTGGACTCAGCCAACCACCCAGTGACTCAGCCAACCACCATGATGGACAGAAACAACAGAAGCTGCCTGGCGGACCAAACGGGATGGAACAAAAAAAAAATCCTAAGATAACAGTTGAGGAAAAGAAAGTGACAGAAGAGTCAATGTAAAAGACAACCAACAATTTCAAAACTCTAGCTATGGAGTCAAATTGGCAGAAATGGCAGACTTTTGTGCAAGAAAAAATGAATGAGAAGACTACGTAAATGCTGGAAGGTGCAGAAGCAGATGAGCAACAAGTCTGACATAAGAGTGAATGATAACATCAGGGATGAGCAACAAATCTGATATAAAAGTGAATGTTAACATCAGGGATGAGCAACAAGTCTGACATAAGAGTGAATGTTAACATCAGGGATGAGCAACAAATCTGACATAAGAGTGAATGATAACATCAGGGATGAGCAACAAGTCTGACATAAGAGTGAATGTTAACATCAGGGATGAGCAACAAATCTGACGTAAGAGTGAATGTTAACATCAGGGATGAGCAACAAGTCTGACATAAGAGTGAATGATAACATCAGGGATGAGCAACAAGTCTGACATAAGAGTGAATTTTAACTTCAGGGATGAGCAACAAATCTGACATAAGAGTGAATGATAACATCAGGGATGAGCAACAAGTCTGACACAAGAGTGAATGATAACATCAGGGATGAGCAACAAGTCTGACATAAGAGTGAATGTTAATACCAGGGATGAACAGAGAAGGACTGCATTTATTTTCCAGAGGTGCGTTAAAGGAACGGGTCAGTGTAACACTGAGGGACGCACGGTGAGGAGAAAAACACAATATTCGGTTTTTCTGGAGGTTCCAGTAGAGGAAGAGGAAGTAGTCAGACAATAAAGTCTTCCAAAAATAGGGTACATGGTTCTGATGGAGTTCAGTATGGCATCTAAAAGAAGCTGATAGTGATATATTGCGTAATATGACAGAGGAATACAACCGGAGCATGTTGACCGTGAAATACCAGACGAGTGATTGCATAGCTAACACAGGTTGTTGTACCACTCGGTCGTGAATGCCAGGATTAGGTACATGGTACAACTGAACTTCGGGTTCAGGAGCTAATCCAGAGACACTGAGGGTATTTAGACATGGTTTTAAACACAGATATAGTGTTATACATAGATATGGTGTTGTACACAGATATGGTGTTATACACAGATATGGTGTTATACACAGATATGGTGTTATACACAGATATGGTGTTGTATACAGATATGGTGTTATACACAGATATGGTGTTATACATAGATATGGTGTTATACACAGATATGGTGTTATACACAGATATGGTGTTGTACACAGATATGGTGTTATACATAGATATGGTATTATACACAGATATGGTGTTATACACAGATATGGTGTTATACACAGACATGGTGTTATAAACATACATGGTATTATACACAGATATGGTGTTATACACAGACATGGTGTTATACACATACATGGTATTATACACAGATATGGTGTTATATATAGATATGATGTTATACACAGATATGGTATTATACACAGATATGGTGTTATACACAGATATGGTGTTATACACAGATATGGTATTATACACAGATATGGTGTTATACACAGATATGGTATTATACACAGATATGGTATTATACACAGATATGGTATTATACGCAGATGGCTCAGCGACTAAAGGAACAAAAGTGGATGGGGCTTTGTCGCTTACTGCAATAAAAGAGTTGTGACAAAGAGATCAAGTGCTTTTGCAGTCGCTATATCCAACATATGCATGTAGATTGAGGCGGTATCGGCGAAATCTGGTGGCTGGTAGATCATGATGTGTCTCATAGTCTCATGAGTATGCGAAGGAAGATTGAGAAGAAATTTATTCGGAGAGAATGGGTAAACCTGTTTGGACACTCACACGTGAGGGAGTTAACGTGGATCTTCTGTCCAGGGCATGCGGATATGTCTGGACATGAGTTGGCTGATAGGCTGGCTGGACAGGCTGAAATACAAGGCAGGCGGAGAATGGATAAGGAGAACATTGCGAAGGCCGTTATAAACCGACAGCGGAAGAGAGAGAGAGAGAGAGAGAGAGTAGATGGACATTGTGCGTATAGAGAAATTGATGAAGTTTGGACAGAGCAAGAGGCCTGAAAGAAAATCTGAACTAAGTGGGAGAAAACGTATAACAAACAACCAACATTTGACGGGAACCGTTAGTAGACAGACTTTTTGGTGGGTGTTGGAATATGCGGCGGAGCATGTATGGGAATGTCCTGAATGCGATGATGCCGGATTCTGAATTCTAAAATCGGAAATGTGAAACTAATTTGCTCAAAATAATGTTTCAATTTCTTACCCTGCATTGTTTAGCGGGTTGCATCTTTTACTAAAATGAAAACTTATTATTATTATAACCATGCCTGTTTACAGGGTCTCAGAAAAATTTTGTAAGCCCACCACTCCGGACGCCCTCTGGGCCTTTTTGTAAAACAGAGGAACCACTGGGTCCCGGAGCAGTACACAGCATGAACACCTCTCTCACTGGTCCTACCTGTATACACCAATTACAATCTAAGAAATGACACTCATAGTCACGTATCACCAAATCACATGATCGAGAAAATTAGTTGGAGCGCTCAGCCAATGACTGCCTTCAAAGATCCTTGACCTAAATGCTCATTACGAGCTTCGTGGTTTTACAATGTAATGACATGATTAAAGCGAACATGGCACTGCTTTCAGTTACGAACTTTCGTCGTTCTGATAACGCAAGTAGGTCACCAGTTGTGTGCACGTAACTTAAAGCTAACTGTATAAATACACTCAAGACCGGTATCTTTCTGTAATAGAGCTGTGAGTTACGTAAGGAGTCGTGCATTGATTATCAGCATGTAAGTTGCTGTTTCATGATTTCAGTTTCGCTCTGTGTTGTATGATTTGTGTGATGAATTTTACTGTTAACTTGTTTGAAACGTTTTAGCGTTACTGTAGAGCAGGGCCCAGTAAGAGGGGATAGCTGCAGGCAGGCCCGTGCAAAGCTGCTAATGGGCTCGGGGCAGATGGGAAATGTAGGCCCCATTTAAAACTGGTGATTAGTATTTTAAACATCATGATAATTTAGAGAAGACAGAATTGGAAGGGTACATAATCATCATCATCATCATGTGCCGTGCCGACTGAGTACACGATCCTTCATGCAGGCCATCAGCTCAGTTGGTGATCTCCTCTCACACCATCCCGTCAGACTGTCCAGTATCATTTCTCTTGGTCTTCCTCTTGATCTTCTTCCTTCTATTTTTCCTGTTGTTATAATATTTTCAATGCTCCCTCTTCTCATTGCATGTTCTATGAAAGTACATTGTCTCTCTCTTATCTTTTTTGACAATGTTTTTTTGTCTCTCCAGCTCTTCTCATACATTCTTCATTAGTTATTTTTGCTGTCCAGGGGATTCGTACCATTCTTCTAATAAACCACATTTCTGCTGCTTCCAATGATTTTTGTGCAGACTTGCCTATTGTCCATGATTCACATCCATATAACAAGATAGGTTCAATATAGCATTTTAGGACTCGTTTTGTAACATTCATTGATGAGGATGTGTTGCAAATATGTTTCTCATTCTCTGAAATGTAGTCTTTGCTTGGCCTATTCTGTTCCTAATTTCTGTTCTGCATTTCCCATCTGAAGTTATTACTGCTCCAAGGTATTTGAATTTCTGCACCTGCTTTAGAATAGTTCCGTTTAATTTAATACTGCATGCTGGTGGATTCTGTTTCTTAGATATAACCATAGTCTCTGTCTTTTTGATGTTCAAAGTAAGGCCTTTCTGTTCACTTTCTTTGGCGACTTTATCCAAGAGATTTTGCAGGTCTTGTTGGTCCTCAGCTATCATTACTGTGTCGTCAACATACCGAAGGCTGTTAATATTGTATCCTCCAATTTTTATGCCTGGTTCTGTGATGATTGTTCTTAGAATATTCTAGCTATACAGAGAAAAAAGGTCTGGAGATAGTACACATCCTTGTCGCACTCCTTGTTTTATAGGTTGATATTTTCCAGTTCTATTTTCAACTCGAACTGCTGCTTCTTGCTGCCAGTATAGATGTTTTACAATCCTCAAGTCTTTGCCGTCTATATTGATGTCTTCAAGCATTTTAATCATTTCATTATGTTTCACCTTGTCAAATGCCTTGGTGTAATCAATGAAGCATAAGTAGAGATCTTTCTGTACTTCTAACGCTCTTTCTGTTAGTGTTCGTAAAGCATAAATGGCATTGTGTGTTCCCTTTCCTTCAGCAAATCCAAATTGTTCATCTGCTATTTCCATTTTTATCTTTTTCCTTGTTCTTCTCATAATTATTCTCAGAAGTAGCTTCGTTATGTGACATGAGAAGCTGATAGTCCAGTGGTCGTCACATTCCTTTGCACCTGGTTTCTTTGGTAGTGCTATAAACGTGGATTTAATCAGGTCACTGGGAATATAACCACTGTTGTAAATGTCATTCAGTAACTTGGTTATTATTTTTATTCCTGTCTCCTCTAGTGCCTCTATTTCTTCTATTGTTATATTATCAGGCCCAGTCGCTTTTCCTTTCTTCATGTGTTTGATGGCATCTATGATTTCATCTTCAAGTATTGGTGGTCTCTCACAGTTTTCAGTATCTGGTGTTAATTCTGGTCTTTATCCTCCATATAGCTCACCGATATACTCTGTCCACCTGTCCACAATGTCTTCTTTTCCCATTAACATTTTACCTTCTTTCGATTTCAGGCATCCTGTGGTATATTTTGTTTTCCTGCCTGTGAGTTCATTAATTCGTTTGTGCATGTTTTTGCTGTCTTTAATATGAGAGTCCTCTATCTATCTGCACTGCTCATTTAACCACTCTTCTTTTGCTTCTCTGCATTTGTGTCTTATTTCTTTATTTATCTTGCTATATTTTTCCTCGCTATTTTTACTCCTCCTCTTGTCCATCAGTCATAAGATGTCGTCTGTCATCCATTTATTTTTAGGGCCTTCTTATTTTGGTGGTATTATCTCCTTAACAGTTTGGTGGATAGAATCTCTTAACATTTCCCATTGTTCATCTATACTATTTATCTTTGCTATTGCATTGTATCTATTTGTTATAATAACTTTGTATTGTTCTCTCAGTTCTTGGTTATTTTTAAGAAGTTCTGTATTCAGTTTGATGTTTCTCACTTTTCTGCCTGCTTTCTTTAGTTTTATTCTAACTTTTCCACAGAGTGGATCATGGTCACTATTGCAGTCAGCTCCTGGCATGGTTTTTGTTGTCAGTAATGCATTGCGGAATCGTTTGTTGATTAATATGTAGTCTATCTGGTTAAAAGTCTTTTTGTCTGGACTGCACCACGTTGCCAGTCTTCGAGGATGTTGTTTAAACCAGGTGTTTCCTACAACCATGCTGTGTATTCTTGCCCATTCAATTAATTTATAACCTCTGTCATTCCTCTCCCCCAGTCCATATTCACCAACAATGTCTGAAGTTCTTCCTTTACCAACTTTGGCATTAAAATCTCCCATGACTATGGTAACTTCATGTGATTGTGTGTGTTTTAGTGCTGTCTCTATGTCATTATAAAATAGCTGTACATAATGAAGGGTACATAATGGGAAAAAGAAAGATAGGAAGACCAAGGCGAAGATGGCTGCAATACATCATTGATGATCTGCGAATGGACACATCAGCAGCAGGCATCTTGATCACAACAGAGAGGCCTACAAGAGAGCAAAGTTTCGCAAGAGACATGCAAGTGACTGACTGACATTGACTGATTAAGGACATTTTAAGTCACTGCATATGATTTATGTACGCTTATAAATCTTAGGGATTGGTCAACCGGTCCACCTGTTCCCCCTCCCTCCTTTTTTTTTGCCCAGGCCAGGGTGCGACAAGTCAATTGCCCCCGGAGCCTGTAGATTCCCTAGTTTTAAGTAATCTGACTATCAAACCAGACAGTGTCTGCTATCTGCAGCTAGGACATTTTCAGAATCTTTCTTTGGCAGGTTATTTTCTCTGCTTAAATAACTTGAGAGTTTCACTGTCCAGTCTGACAACAGAGATGTCTGCATCAGAGGTAGACTAGTAATCTAAAACTGATCAAAACCACATTTTAGAGGTAGACTAGTAATCTAAAACTGATCAAAACCACGTTCCAGAGGTAGACTAGTAATCTAAAACTGGTCAAGACCACATTTTAGAGGTAGACTAGTAATCTAAAACTGGTGAAGACCACATTCTAGAGGTAGACTAGTAATCTAAAACTGGTCAAGACCAATTTCTACAGGTTTGACAGAACTTGAACTTGAACTTGACAAGTGAAGCAGAGACTTTTGCTTTCCTCAGTATGATTTTATTTTTTTTTTCTCCAGGAAGAAAAGCCATTCTTATCTAAAATATTGCCTATGTTCAAGATCTTTACAAGGGAGTTATCTATCATGATAGTTAAGTGTACAATTACAGATGCACTTTAGTAGCAGTGAGATTATACAACATAAAGTTCTCATTTTTCCTCCAGAAAGATAAATATTAAGGCTTATTTGAAAGATAAAAGTGATAAGAGACAGTAACATTTCTTGATTGCTTAGAACACAGAGACATTGTCTTCAATAATGGCACAGCATGTTCTAGATGCCTTTGATCCAGCCGTGGTTGAGGTACAGAAAGCTTTACAGCTCGCAACTTCTTCTGGAGCAGATCCAGAGGTTATAAAGAGCATTGAATCAGCGCTTGAGTTGACAAGGCTGAGGGAAGATTTTGCTGATTATGCAACATCTAAAGGAAGTGCAACACTGAATGAGATTGAAGAGGAGACTTCGAGACATGACTGGGACAGAGTACACAGGGAGGGGAATACAGTCTGGAGACTTGGTTCTTCAATGTTAACAGGTCTTCTAGAAGGTATGGGGCTTAATTTTTTTTTATACAGTTAACATGGGATTACACCTCAAGTTATGATGTATCTGTAATAGAAACTGTATATGCTACACAATTATTATTAGAAGTATTGCCATCATATCCATCTTCAGTTATTTTAAAGGACAACGTATAGAGGACAGCCAAGTTCTTCACTATAGCATCAGCTGCCAAGAGCTTGTAGCTTGTAGCAAAACAGGGAGATTTGCCACCACCACCAAAGGGCAGTGTAATTTGCCTTTGAAATCAGTATCACTTATCAGTGCACAACTTGCCAGCGATGAATTAACCACCAAATCTAGGCCTGTAGGTTAAGCTTAGAGAAGACTCCGGACCTTCTTTGACTTACACCAGCCATCCTTTGATATATGGCCAGAATCCTCTCAAGCTGTGATATGTACTATCACAACATGATTTTGTATTCATTCATTAGCATGTCCCTTGCAGAACTTTGCATCCCTAACAGTTTTCTTAAAGACCTCTCGGCTGTAAGCAAGATCATCATCATCATCATTGCCTTTCACTCTCTTGAGAGCATAGGCAACAGATAAAGGCTCTCTAGTCATCCCTTTTCTTGGAATTATTCTCTGCTTCCTTCCATGTGCATCCCTTGTCTCTGAGCACTGTTTTTATTTCTGTTCTCCAAGTATAGGTCTTCCTCATTTTCTATTTCCTTGAAGATTCCATGTCGTTGCCTGTCTTGCTATGTTGGTCTCTGGTTTACTCATTGTGTGGCCAATCCACCTCCACTTCCTAGACATAATGTGTAGGTTCATAAGTTCTTATCCTGCTCTTTCCCATACCTCCTCATTCCTGATCCTGTCCTGCCATTTAATATTGTAAGCAAGATGCCCTGCTGCTAATGCGTCCATTCACAAATCATCAACAATGTCTTGCTGCTATCTTTGGCTTGGTCTTCACCTTTTTCTTTTTCCCATTATGTACCCTGCCAAGACTGTCTTTTCCAAACTCTCATGATATTTGCTTCTATGCTATGTTGTTCTGGTATTTTTGTAAGATCAAAGTGGAGTGATATTCTTCTTTAACTATCTCTTTTATCTTTATTCTCATGTCTGCTATTAATGACTCATAGTCCGTGTTACACTTGGCATATGGTAGAGATTTTGCTGAAGCTATGCTTGATCTCCAGTTTCTTTGCACTAAAATATAATCTATCTGATTCTTGGTATTAGCATCAGGTGATATTTATGTGTAAAGTCTTCTAGGTTGTTGTCTGAACAGTGTGCTAGCAACAATTAGCTCATTTTCCATGCAGAACAACACTTGATTGTAACCTATCTTATTTCTGTATCATATACTAAATTTTTCTAAAACATATCCTTTGCTTATCATATCAATAGGCAAGTCTGCACAAAAATCATTGGAAGCAGCAGAAATGTGGTTTATTAGGAGAATGTTACGAATCCCCTGGACAGCAAAAATAACTAGTGAAGAATGTATGAGAAGAGCTGGAGAGACAAAAAAACCTTGTCAAAAAGATAAGAGAGAGAGATAATGTATTTTCATAGGACATGCAATGAGAAGAGGGGGCATTGAAAATATTATAACAACAGGACAAATAGAAGGAAGAAGATCAAGAGGAAGACCAAGAGAAATGATACTGGACAGTCTGATGGGATGGTGTGAGAGGAGATCACCAACTGAACTGATGGCCTGCATGAAGGATCGTGTACTCTGGAGAAGCATAATAGCCAACACCAGTCGGCATGGCACCTGATGATGTTGATGATGATCCTTTGCTTTCTGTTCTTTCTGTACCAATCTTTGCCCACTATTATTGAAATATCATTTTTTTTCTTATCTAGTCTATAGTGGTTTGCACTGTGTTATAAAAGTTTTCTGCTTCCACTTTTTCTGCTGCTGATATAAGTGCATATATCTGAATGATTTTGAATTACATATATCAAACACAGCATATAAAATCACTGTCTTTTGACAGCTAAGGAGCTGGGTCAGCAATAATGGTTATAAATGATTATCACATAAAACAGTTTTATCTTTTGCTAATATTTTTTTTCTTCTCCTTGACAATGGGCCCCCTGATCATCCATGCCCCAAAGCTTAAGTCTCTTTGGTCTAATGGATAATCCATTACTACATTTTGCCATGTCTTTCTTTCATTTTTCACTTAATTTATCTATTTGATGCAAGAGTTTCTCGTCACTCTCTGAGTAGCTGACCCATAATGCACTTTCATGTGGAGCAGTCTGCAATGTAATCCTTCCATGACATCGGGTTTAATGTCTAGAACATTCATTCCTCATTCCCACTGCAGCTGTGTGATCCAGTAAAATTTTATTGTCATGTGCTAGTTGTCCATAAAGAGCACATTTAAGGATACATCCACATTTGATGGATTGATGTGGCCAAATTAGATTGTGCTCTCTGAGCACTGTATATGTGCTTCAGAGGTTCACATATGACAGTTTCTGCATATGACACTCTTGTCATCCTAATATGATATAGGATCTGTAGTTTATGCCTGGTTTTGAATGGAAGTGTCTCATTACTGCAAACAAGAAAGCTGATTATTTTGGTATTAGCTTTGGTCTTTACTGTGAGCTGAGGATTATGACAAATCTGTTTAGTGAAGTGTACATTTATTTTTAGATTTATTGTCATTATAATCTGCAAAGAGTTGCCGGAGATGTCATGTTCTCTCCCAGCAGCATGTCTACATCAGCCATGCTATGTACACTTGGGGGAAAGAGAAAGAGAGGCCAACCAAAAACAACCCGGCAAAGAAATGTAGAAGCAGGGATGAACAGTGTGCATACAGCTACGGCACCTTACAAAGGCTGGCAGCAGACTGTGAGAAGTATAGAGAATATGTTGATGCTCTGTGATATGCCACATGACATGCTGGGTGGTGATTTTGCTTTGTTGGTCATCTACAAAAGATATAGATGGATGGATGGATGAAATAAATTCTGAATAAAGTTATAACAGGTTTCCGTACCATTGTTTTCAGGCCAGTTTCTAAAGTCCTTGGTCAGCATACAGAAGGCAAAGCGTATTCTAGAAGTTGGCATGTTTACTGGCTACAGCGCTCTAGCCATGGCTGAAGCTTTACCAGGTAGGACAACCATCTGTCTCAACATAATTTTGGCACTCCTGCAGTTCCAACATCCAATGTTAATGTACTTTAACCTTATTCTCTCGGATTTCATTCACTTTTTACACTTTCCTGCTCTCTTTCTTCTCATTGCGCTGTCCTGGTTCTGTTTCTTCCTTCTGTCTGACTGATGTGACTCCTCTCTTCTATTTTTGGATTTGTCCTTCGTCCGTTGGGCACAATGCACAGATTTGTTTTTCTGTTCTGTGGACATTTGTAAATTGGTTTATGTTTAATAGCTGGCCTAGCACTTCTTTCTGATGCTGGAATCAACATGAGCTGTGCAGCACATACTCCATCATGCTGGCCAAAGCCTTGTATGGACTTCATAACAAAATGTGCCACACTGTTGCTGACATGGTAGATTACAACAGCTCCCACTGTCCATTATGTCTTCAGAGCAGATCGCTGTGAAAAGTTCTATATATCCATGTATTTCAAATTAGAAATATTTCCAACAAGATAATTTTTAAAAAGTTTTTAGTATTTCTGATTATGTGGCAATCCAAGATGAAAATACATGACAATATGAGGCAGCATGGGACATGTGTTTTAATATAAGAGACATTTAGGCATTCCAAGTGAATTAATACAATTCCTAGGACAAATCTTTAAAATATGGAACTGTCTCATATAACACTGGGTGATGATCACTTTGCATAAATTGCTGTTTTCAGAATCTGTGATTAACAGCCTGTAAGGAGATATAAGATAATATCATCATTTCCAGCATCCTAAAGGTCTTCATTAGTAAACAATTAGAAAAATGGAGGTTGGGTTGGCTGACAAGAAAAATTTTGTGAATAAAGAGGAAAGGACAGAGTTACAAAGAAGAAGTCATCTTGGAGCAATTATGTAGTTGAGAACAGAACCCAGGTCTTTGAGTTTTTGACTGGATGGCATGACTGGATACTTATCTTTCCCACACTCATTTATATTCCACTATCTGGGTACTTGTCATCCTAACCCTCATTTTTATTTCATTTTCTGGATATTTATCATCCTAACAATCATTGATATTCCATTACTTTGATATCTGAGAGCCATGCTAGCACAGTGGATTAGTCACTAACTTGCTGACCATGTGACTCAGTTTTGATTTCCACTCACAACAGCCGTGGTCAGATGGTGGCTTGTATCAAAAATTCCCAGTGTTCACCCAGCCTCAAGAAAAAAAAAAAAATGGGTATCAGAGTTAATGCTCTGGGAAGGAAGAGGAATGATGCTACTAGCTAGGGAGTTCATGCCGATGGCAACGCTAGCCGGCAGTTTCTTGTCAGCTGCTGACTAGGCAGCAGAGCACTTATGGACTGACCGTATGTGATGATGCTGATACACAACTCACATTCATGCTGTTATCTTGATATTTATAGTTCTAAAATTAATTATCTTGAGAATTATAATACTAAAATTCATGCATATTTCAATATCTGGATACTTATAATACTAATAGTCATTTATATTTCATTATCTGGATAATTATAAAACTAATAGTCATTTATATTTCATGATCTGGAAATTATAAAACTAATAGTCATTTATATTTCATTATCTCTTCTATCAGTAGTAACCAAATATTAATTATACCATGACACACATCACCTCCAGCAGTACCACTAGCACATCAACAAGTACTGCATCATAGCCATCAAACCACCTCTTTGTCTGACCTTATAAACACGCTAACAACAAAATCAATCAAACAGCAAAAACCTAAAAAAAAAAGGTAACATCCCTGTTTCCATTCCAGAAAGGTCATATTGGGGTACGGTGTTAGGCTGTGACTTGAACCTCGTACCACCAGATTAGTAAACCAAGTGCCTTATCGCTCAGTCAACTGCAACAGCAGAATCTATAACAAATCTCATCATCAAATGTAGCAATTATTATAAAAATAGCAACACATACATCTTACTTACATCCTTCTCGTTCTGTTAAACATCACATATGGGTTGCATAGTTGTTTGCCAAGTTTTCCTGTTTTCGGCAAGTTTTTCAGCTTCATCATAGGATGTTATGCCCACTAAACTGGCTTCTCTTAACAATGTCCTCAATAGAGTTTCATGCTGTCAACCTCATTTTCTTCAGCCTGTTGTGCTCCACTTGATAGCTTGTTTTGGTATTCTCTGATTGTTTCTTCTCATCATATGGGCTACATATGTCCATCTTCTTTTTCTGATCAACCATGAGACTGTTTGTTGTTTGCTCATCTGTTTTATCTCTGTGTTGTTCTTATTAAATTCATTCAACTTTACCAAGTATTTTCTAGAGGCATTTGTTTTCAAAAGAGACTAATTTGTTGTCTATTTCTTTAGCTGATTTCCAGCTTTCGCATGCATAAATAAGGTTGGATATCACATTTGAGCTGAATAATCTTAACTTGGTTTTTGTGCTTATAACTTTTGAATTCCGTGTGTTCTCAAGATTTTTGAAGGATAACTCTGCTTTTGCAATTCTAATTTTAACTTCATTCCTGGTGTCACCATCCTGGTCTATGTAGCTGTTGAGATATGCAAATGTGCTTACATCATCAACAGCTGTTTCTTCTATGTATAGTTTTCCTTCTTGATTAATGAGAAGTTTCATTATTTTTGTTTTGTCTTTGTTAATTTCAAGATCTATTTTGCTAGCCAAGGAAGACAGGGAATCTGTTTTTCCTGCATCAATTTCATATTGTCGCTGATAAGAGTTATGTCATCTGCAAAATCAAGATCTTCCAGTTGGATCCCTTGTACCCAGTCAATACCCGTTTTACCTGTACAGCATATTACCATTATAAAGTCTATGGCAATTCCAAAAACCAAGGGAGATAATACACATCTTTGTTTCATGTCTGTTTCAATCTGAAACAATTCGCTCATTCCTTATTCTGTCTTGACTGCACAAACATATCCGTTGTAGAGATCTCTAATGATGTTGATGGTTTTAGATGGTATTTTATATAGTCTTAAAATTCCCCACAATTAATCTCTGTATATGCTATCATATGCCTTTTTAAAGTCTACAAAGTTCAGTATTAATAGTTTCTGCTTTTCAGTATGTTCTTCAAGTATTATTCTTAGAGTAAAGATCTAGTCAAGACAGCTTCCCCCTTTTCGAAATCCTGCCTGTTCTTCTCTCATTGCAGTATCCACTACATCCTTAATTCTATTCACAATCACTTTACAAAACACCTTTGACACAACTGATAGTAAGGTTACACCCCTCTAGTTATTGCAGTCACTGAGGTTGCCTTTTTTGGGTATTTTAACAATGATTCCTTGTTTCCATTTAGAAGGGACTTTTTCTTCTTTCCAAATTTTATTAAACATTCTTTGTAGTTGGCTCATGTTGTCACTGTTAATAGCTTTTAACATTTTGGCTGTTATTTCATCTTCACCTGCAGCTTTGTTGTTAGCCATTAGAGTCACTGCTGTTTCAGTTTCATTCAGTGCAACTTCATCTAAGTTAACTTTTAGTTGTGGGACTGGTAAATCAGTTTCAAGAGTATTAATTCATTTGGGTGTGGTTGGTTAAGTATATTTGAAGTGTTTGGCCCATTTTTGCTTTTGGTCTTTACTTGATGTTAATAGGTTGCCTGTTTTGCTATAGACTTTTCTTTTTCTGGAAGTAATAGCACCTGTTAGCATCTTCTGTATGTTATATGTTCACACGCGAGTCCCATAATGTGATATATGTCATTGTTTGCAAAATATGCAGGATAACGTATACTAGTGAGACTGGCCTCAGATTAGGGGACCACATGCAAAAACATCTGTATGACATCGTCCAGCATGCTTCGAAATCAGTCTCAAATCATTTCAATGGTCCCAACCACAGAGGAAAATCTAATTTTCTGGTAACAGCCATCAAACAATGTCACACAGATGACACAAGCTGCCTGGCACTTGAGAACCGCTGCATTCAAAATTATGGGACTCTGGAGCCACATGGGTTAAACTCGCTGTTTGGCTACACTTAACATTCTCTTCAATCATTATAGTACCTCTCC
This sequence comes from Achatina immaculata, assembly GCA_009760885.1. Taxonomy (NCBI): domain Eukaryota; kingdom Metazoa; phylum Mollusca; class Gastropoda; order Stylommatophora; family Achatinidae; genus Lissachatina; species Lissachatina immaculata. Next base: position 23,834,491 of record CM019701.1, read on the forward strand.
ACTAAGCTCCACTCCTTCTTACTTTTCAAACCTCCTCACACCATCACTTTGTAACCCCTCTTCCCCAATCATCTATTTCAACCTCTCCTGGTTAGATCAACATTGTATCACTCTCTCTCCACTCCCCGGTTCCCCATCCACCACCACCAGTTACAACCCACCGACCACATATCACAGGTCTCTATTTAAACAGTCTCCACGTTCTACTAAAACCATTCCTGACACACACCGTCGGACAAGTCACACCTTACAATTTACAGCTATGTACTCTTTAAAAAAAATTTTCTTTTTTCTTAATAGTATTCATGTGAATCTATACTTTATCTCCTTTCTCTACTTCTTTGTCCTGTATGTTTTTGTATGATTATTTCTCACACCAAAACGTCACAACTTTGTAATCGTTAAGTAATAAAGCTGCTCCTACTTTTTCCTAGTTTATACATTCTGTATGATATACAGAATTTTTCTGTCTCCTAATTTTGCCATATTGTCCATGTATTCTCTTTTGTCTCTTCTATCTGAACTTTACACTTTAGTGTCTAGTTCTTTGTATGTTGCTTTTGCCAAAACTTTTCCAAGATCTGTCTTTACATTCAACATGGCTAATTTGGCAGCTCATCTTTCATGTATGTATTTCCATGTGTTATCTGATATCCATGCTTTTCTACTTGTTGTTTGCAGTACAGCACTTGCTTTTGCTGCTGTGATTATGGCTGTGCTGTATGAATTCCATAATTTATCTATATCTTCCTCGTATACCTTGCTGAGTGCTGCGAAGTGTTTGGTAAGTTCTAGATTGAAATTACTGTTGGTATTTTCTTCTATTAGGCTATGACTGTTTATCTTTCTGAGCACTGCTTTCTTGTGTTGGTTTTTCAGTTTAAGTCTTATCTTCCCTATACACAGGTTGTGATCACTGTTGACATCTGGACCTCTATATGCTCGTACATCTATCAGAGATGTTCTGAATTGTTTTCTAATACAAAAATGATCCATTTGATTTCTGGTTCTATCATCTGAAGATATCCATGTTGTTTCATATATCTCTTTGTGTGGAAATATTGTTCCTCCAATGACCATGCCCTCTGTTAGACATATTTCAATGAATCTTTCTCCATTCTGATTTATTGTATCAGTTCCTTCTTTCCCCATTATTTTTCAACGTCGGTGTTATCTTTTCCTACCTTGGCATTGAAGTCTCCCATGACAGTTAATATGTCGAGTTTAGTGACTTTATTAATGAGTTGTTGCAGTTGGTGATATAAATTGTCTTTTATTTCACCATCTGCATCGTTCATGGGTGCATAGCATTGTATGATTGTCATTCTTCCGTGCCTTATTTTGTATTGTGTTTTTATCATAGACTGTTTACTGGTTCCCATTCTGTAAGGCTCTTTGCTGCCGCAGATGACATAATTATACCCACTCCTTGATATTTCCCATTGTCTCTGCTGGAAAATATTATTAACTTAGGATTTTCCTCTGTTCTTTTCCCTGCTTCTGGCCATCACATTTCACTGATGCACAACATATCTAGGTGATATTTATCCATTTATTATCTGAGCAGTTAGCAATCTTCTTCTTCTTCTTTTTCTTCTTCTTCTTCTTCTTCTTCTTCTTCTTCCTTCTTCTTCTTCTACTATATCCCTGGAACTGTGAGTGATTGTTCTTTGCAGCTGATGTGGTGAAGGTTTGAGTCACAACATTTTGCTGGATTTGGGAGCAGGTTAGAGTGGATATTTATTCAGTCCCAGAGGGGAGCTAAAAAAGCAGACTTCACTGCCTTGTGGATAACAGTGATTCCTGGTCCATTAGCCAGGCTAGGACTGTTGCAGGGTGTCAAAATGGGTAGGTTGGGAAGAGTCTCGATCACCTATGGTTCGCCTAACTTAACACTAGCATGTCATCTATGGGTTGCTTACGACCAAATCAAACTGTCTTCTCTATCTAAAATAAATTCAAATGGTACTAAATTAAAAAAAATTTTTTTTTCTCTCTAGCTGATGGAGAAGTGGTTTCTATTGACATAGAGGAGTATCTAAAGAACTTGGTCACGGATCTTGTGAAGAGCTCTCCCCATCGCAAGAAAGTTAAGATCATCATAGGTAGGTTGAATGTAGATTGTTCTAGAAATCATCAAGACACTCTAAAATTTGTGAACACAAGGAGAGAAAATCTTGTCAAGTCCAGTTTATATCTGATATGGATGTTTTGGGATTAACCTGACCATCTTCTGGGGACACACAGTCAAAATAACTGGGAGTTAAATTTAAATTTTAACTCAACATTTTAATCAGTCATTTAGGTTTATAATTTTACTTACAAATGTGCCTATTACACTTTCTTGTATTTCTCTACAGAGTGAATTTTCTTAAAAATTTACTAATAAACAATTCTTGGTATTTCTGAATATGTGGTGAACAAAGATGAGAATATGGAACAGTATGGAAGATGTGTATTAAAATAGATGATATTTGGTTGAATGCTGTGAGGATCTTCAACCAAAGAACTACAGGACACAGATCAAGAGGAAGACCCTGGAAAAGATGGATAGATAGAGTTATAGAAACACTCATGAATTATGGCATGAACATCAAGGCCACTCATATGACCCAAAGATGGCAAATGCTTCTTGCTTCACCACCTCACAGTAAAACAGGAAGGAAAGTGAGTAAAGTAAGTTCATTCATTCATTTGCATGTCCCTTGCGGAACTTTGCCTCCCAAACATCACTCCTGTAGGCCTCTCGGTTGTGAGCAAGATGGCCTGCTGCTGTTGCATCCATTTCCAGATCGTCAACGATGTCTTGCAGCCATCTTCGTCTTGGTCTTCCTCTTTTTCTTTTTCCCATTATGTATCCTTCCAATACGGTCTTCTCTAAATTATCATGACGTTTAATGTGTCCAAAATATTTCAGTTTTCTCTCTTTAATCCTCTTCACTAGCCAGCCTTCTTCAATATTAAGCTCTTGTAGTATAGATATATTTGTTCTTTTTTGTGTCCATGGGAGCAGGTGGTGGATGGAATAGGAGAGCAGCTGACAGATAATGTTGGTTATGGTCACCATTCTATGATGGTAGGCAGATGATCTCAATGTAGGGACAATGGCTACGATCACTGACTAGTACAGTCACTGCCTGGAAGGAAAGCAATGGTAAACTATCTTCTGGAAACATACCAAGAAACCCAAGCAGCAATCATAAAATAAGATTTTTAAGGGCATGCATCTTTCCCATAGCAACATATGCCTGTGAGACCTGGACACTTAACAAAACAGCTGAGAAACACATAAATGCCTTTGAATGTAAATGCTACAGAAGAGTAAAGTAAGTACGAAAGATATTTACGTTTTCTGACTGAAGTAAGAATAGGGAAGAGCAAAAGCTGTATCTTAATGTGAAGAAAACTAAATTGATGACAACTGACAAAACAAACAATGCAGCTGAAATATGTATCAATGAAGGAAAATTGGAAGAGGCTGAGAGTTTTGAATATCTTGGATCATTACTAACTAATAATGCAGATACAACGAGGGAAATTAAAAGGAGGACACCTGTCGCTCTTCAGAAAGTAAAACAACTAAAGAATCTATGGAGAGGAACATACAGAACTACAAAAATAAGATTTTTAAGGGCATGCATCTTTCCCATCGCAACATATGCCTCGAGACCTGGACACTTAACAAAACAGCTGAGAAACACATAAATGCCTTTGAGTGTAAATGCTATAGAAGAGTTCTTCAAATATCATGGACAAAAAAAAGAACAAATATATCCATACTACAAGAACTTAATATTGAAGAATGCTTGCTAGTAAAGAGGATTAAAGAGAGAAAACTTAAATATTTTGGACACATTAAACGTCATGATAAGTTAGAATTGACCACATTGGAAGGGTACATAATGGAAAACAAGAAAGAGAGGAAGACAAAGGCAAAAATGGCTACAAGACATCGTTGATAATCTGCATATGGATGCATCAGCAGCAGGGCATCTTACTCACAACCGAGAGGCCTACAGGAGTGCTATTAGGGAGGCAAAGTTCCGCAAGGGACATGCACATGGCTGACTGACTGAAGTAATACAATTCTTGGGGCAAATCCTTAAAATACAGGACTGCCCTATAAAATTCAGGACAGTTGATCATTTTATGTGGGGAAGGAGATGGTGTTTGTAATCTATATATGTATGTGGATGTATGTGTGTGTATGTCCGGCTTAACTCTGGAACACCTGGAGCAATTTCATCCAAACTTGGTACACATATGACTTACAGTCTGGAAAAAAGTGCTGTATGAGTATGACACCCCTAGCATTCATAGGGTGGGGTGAGAAAGGGGTAGCATACTATCCACTAAATTCAATAAGGAAAAAAGATTGGTCTAAGGGAGATAAGCATGAAATAGAGCGATGCTGGTCTAAGAGCAGCATTTGTGGCCTCCATTGGCCAAGTCCCATGTGGTTACCACAGCCCAGATCTAAGTCTGGGGAGAAAAGAATGGAACTAATGCCACCTTCTACGTATATCATGAGAGGTGACTAAGGAGGTTGGGGGTATAGGCCAATGACCTGTTCCCTGTAAAGAAACAAAACTGGAGTGTTACAGAAACATGAAGAGGAAAACCTGTGGATTGGTTACACTCTGAGGAAACCTGACACCAGTATAGCAAGACAGGCACTGACATGGAATCCTCAAGGAAATAAAAAATGAGGAAGACCTAGATTTACTATGAGAAGAGAATTATGACAGTGCTCAGAGACAAGGGATGCACATGGAAGGAAGCAGAGAATAATTCCAAGAACAGGGATGACTGAAGAGACTTTACCATGGCTTATACTCTTAGGGGAGTGAAAGGCGATGTTGTTGATGATGATGATGATGATGGCAAGTCCAAATAATTTTACTGATCTCGTAGTCAGCCCCCATCGGCATGGGACAGGAGGTGAGAGAGGGTCGAGATGGGGGTGACATGTAAATGTAGTCAAAAATGACAGATATTAGTGTCAATTCCACAGTTTTTGGGGTCGCTGAGATGAATAGTTACACTCCTGATGCTGTTTATGTCCAGGCTCAGCTCCCATCGACATGGGGGGGTGAGAAGGGGTGAAAATTGGGGTAGGATTTCCAATTATTTTACTACGGAACCTGGACCCACCACAACTTTGCAATGGCACAAGGCTGTGTGTCTTGAGGATGCTGAACAATGTAGTAGAAGTGATTATCTTAACAGCACAAGGAGAGGATGAAGCAGTTTTTATCCCACGGATACAACTCATTCTGACGGATCTCCCTTTTAACTTTAAGAGATTGCAATTTCCAGTGAGATTTGCCTTCTTGATCACGATCAACAAATCACAGGGGCAGTCTACGCATTATAGAGTAAAGTCTTTTACAAGTTCGCTATACTTTTAATTTAAATCAAAACTTGATTATATACAACATTTTTAGTTTCACCTCCAGGAGCAAGAATAAATAATTTCTTGGGTGAACTCACCCTTGAGCAAGCAACATAAGGTTGTCCATGAGAGAAACATGGCAATCTCAAATCCCCTGCGGTATTAATAATTAATAAATTCCCGAGCAACGCTGGGTAATCAGCTAGTGTATACATAAAGAAACTATCCTTTTGTTTTCACAGGCAAAACTTTAGATATTCTGAAAGATTTTGCTAGCAAGGGAGAAAAGTTTGATATCATCTTTTTGGATGCAGACAAAGTTGAATATTTGGATTATTTGAAGGTATAAATGCTGCTCATTCATTCATTCATTCATTCATTCATTCATTCATTCATTCACCTTGTAGAACTTTGCTGTAAGTAATGTACCTAGCATTCATCTCCAGTGACTATTCATCATAGAAAGCCATCTCCTTTCTTCATAATGTTGTAAAAGATTTATCCTCATGGCTTTATTTCATCTTGGGTGTGAATTGTTTTGGTACTCACCTGATGGAGACTTTTCAGTATTGCAGCACATCGTGAATGATGTAGTGCACCAAGTCATAACCTTTTTACAATTCTCCAGCCATCGCATCAGTTTTTATCTGCTGGTTTTCCTGTATCATTTGTTGCACTTCAGTATTAGACCACTTGAGTCGAATTTTTTTCTATTTCTTTAGTTGTTTTCCAGCTTTTGCGTGCATAAATGAGTGTGGATATTACATTTGAATTGAATAGTCTTAACTTTGATTTTGTGCTTATAACTTTTGAATTCCATATGTTCTCAAGATTCTTGAAGATTGATGTTGCTTTTGCAATTGTGCCGAAGAAAAAGAGGCAGACCGCGTGAAACTCTGAAGAGGACATTATTAAGAGAGGCCAAATTAACAGGCATAAAATCCTTTGATGAGGTTGAAAGACTCACCAAAGAAAGGAGAGATTGGCGAACTACTTTGCGAGCCCTATGTGACGTTTAATGGCATGAGAAGGATATAAGATATAAGATAAGAAGTATTAGACCAAAAAACTAAGCATGAGGATCAAAATCAAGATATTTAAGAGTAATGTTCTAAATGCACTACTCTATGGAAATGAATGCTGGAAAATCACCAGAATTATGGAAAACAAGCTGAGTTCTTTCCAGACTAAAGTTTATGAAGAATTAGAAGAACATTTTGGCCAAACACCATAAGAAATAACATCTTATTGGAAGAAATGCAGATGAAGCCACTGACAGCAGTTATTGAGGAAAGATGCAGGCGATGGTTGGGACACATGCTCCGAATGACTGACGACTCACTACTAAAAATAGCACTAAAATGGACACCATAGGGTAACAGAAGTAAGGGTAGACCAAAAGAGACATGGAGAGGAACAGCAAAGAGGATGTTGAGCAATAGAGGACTCAGTTAGGCAAGAGCAGAAAAGAAGGCAAAGGACAGGTGTTTGTGGAAAACCCTTCCATAGGCCTATATATACCCTGGGCACTTATGGTTCAGAGCGAGAGAGAGAGAGGTATTAGGGTCAGGTGTATTCATAGATGTGAGGTTGGCAGGAGTGAGCTGCATCAGCAAAATTTGACAACTCACTTTTAGACTTCTTGTGCCACTCATATACCTGCCAAAGTGACACATAAATGTCCCATACTGCCTCTTCATTCTGCACTGAATATCTGCAAGTTTTTCACCTGAGTTAACCAAAGAAACAAAATAAAAAACCCACCAAAAAAGCTGCATTCTATTCCTGTCTCATGCATACTTCAAAGGGAAGCAGCCATCCTGGATCTGGTTTGCTGATTTCATATTTCAAAATGTCCAGCATGTCCACGCTCATGTTTCTAAAGAAAGAGGGCATAAGATATCAGTAGAACTGTCTAAAGATAAAGATAGTCCCATAGCAAATGCCGTAGAGGAAGAAGCGTTAGAGAACTCATTATGCTTGGCCATCAGCGTATGAGGTAGGGTGGCCAGTTCCTTTCTTCGCTGCTTTTCCTTCCCAGATTTTCTCTGGTACCCATTTTACGAGGCTTGGTCAGAAAAAAAAATCCCGCTCAGCTGGGGATTGAACCCTCAACCATTTGGTTGCTAGAAGAGTGCTCTAACCACCTGTCCCCTAGAACTGTCTAGCACTTGATTTATAATTTTTAGAGCACAATTACAGTTTGATTCACCCTGATATTTGATCATAACCTGTAAAACAGATTGTGTTGATACCAATTTGTTATTGTAGTAGAAGTTTAGATTATAAATTGTAGACATAGAAGAGGAAGTACTGACAATGACTGTAACAGCAGTGATAGATATAGTAATATTAACTATGACTGTAATCATGATTGTGATGGCCCTAGTGACAGTCTGATTCATAAGGAGCAGCCAAATGAAAATTAGCCGAGACTGCTAAATCTTATGTCATGGGGTAAACACTGACCTTGTGGTAGATAGGAAGTGGAGTTTGTATCAATTATTTGTTGCTGAGTTCAAGGTCACACTAGCAGAAGTCATGCAGCAGCAATTACACTGACTGACTAGCTGACTAGCATGTACCATCATACATACATACATATATATATATATATATATATATATATATGTACATACATACATAACATTACCTTACATAACATAACACTGCATCACATTACATAACATTACACATTACATTACATTATTGCTTATTCACCTCTTTTTTCAGTTTTTTTTTGATGGAGGATTACTTAATCAAGGAGGCACTCTTCTTGTGGATAATGCTTTCTTTCATGGAGATGGCTACATATCTTCTAGAGGAGACACACCAACAAAGCAGTTTGTAGATGCTGTAGCTGCAGATCCGTCTTTGCATAAGGTGAGGAAAGGGTAGAGAAAGTGTGAGATTTATTGTCAGGCAGAAAGGAAGAGACAAACAGAAAGAGAAACAGAAATAGTAAAATAAATGAGAGTTATTTTGTAGGTTCACCATCTTTGATCCTGAATGGAGTCCTACATCTCTTGTATGTAGATGGAACTGATTTTGAGTGGGGGAAAGTTAAAAACCAAGCTTGTAGAATTTGTGCTGGCTGCAGTTGGTAAGCAGCCATTAATCTTTCAGCATCAGAGTACCTCAAAAGAGGACATTGTTAAGAGAGGCTGTTTTAGTAGGAATATCATCCTTTGATGAGGTTGAAAAGCTCACAGAAAACAGGAAATCTTGGCAAGCTACCATGTGAGCCTTACTAGCAGCACGGGAATGATTTAAGATGTTAGTAAAATCAAAGTACTCCCTGCCCTGCAGACTTAGGGGAAATCAGTACATATGCCATGACATTTTTTTTGTTTTTTAAAATTATTTTTACACAAATGCCTGATTTCAAATTTACAGATATCCCTGTTTTCACCTGAGACATAGACATTCTTTAATTCAGAGGGCAATTTTTCTAAAATAAGTGTCACACACCTGTATTTACATCTAGATTGAATGAAGCATAACATTAGCAGATATTCAACTTACAGATATTAAATGAGAAGCTGATGGGATGTGACAGTAATAATCCTGTACTCAGAGAGATTGATGAAAAGAGACAGATAATAGAAACAGATAAGAAATTGAATTAGAAGAAATCAAATAAGATAAGAGTATGCAGTCTGCTGTGGGGCATCTCAGTTACTCAGTTGTTGAATTGGATACCTGAATCTTCTTTGAGCTGGGGTAGGAAAGGCAACAGGTGTAATTCTGACTATATAACCCTTAAGGTTATGCCATCAGGTCATGGAAGATACGGTTACTAACACTGTATTCTATAGGTCCCTTTATGGCATGAAGGAGATTACCTTGCCTAAACTTACCTTACTTTACCTTACCTTTATCTTTAGGGTAAGATGAGAAGTGAATTTGACAGGAATAAGGAATACATGGTTAACTTGTATGACCATATTCTCGTGTAAGCTTTGTGTATGTTGTGTGGAAAAAAGTTTGGATGTGATGTAGGAAGAGGAATATTTTTATGAAAATTGAACTAAAAAATTTAATTGTTCCAGATATTCACATTAGTTTCTGAAAACATTACAGGTCTTAGTTCCATTACGAGATGGTGTCTTGATGATCCGTAGACAATCAGACGTAGAAGGTGGAGTTTAAAGATAAACTGACACACCAGCACAAATTCTAGAGTGATTTCTCTCAGTTGTGGAAGCAGTTTTAGAGAAAATAACACTGTTTTAAAATATTGTTATATTGTTTTATGTGTAAGTATATTGCTATATTATTTTATGTGTAAGTATCAGGGTATTGGGGTATTTTTTTCACATGTTATACTGACAGCTTATTTGTTATTTTTTTCCTCTATTATCATCATTGCCAGTGTGTAGTTTTCCCATGTACTTATGATCATTGCTGTTTTGTGGGTTTTTTTCCCAGGTACTTGTCATCATTTCTTTTTGTTTTTTTTTTTATGTACTTTTCATTATCATTGTTTTGTAGTCATTCCATGTTCTGATCATTACCGCTTTTTAATGTAGTTTTTCTTTCTGGAAACAATAAACTCTGGGATATTTGCAAAGATCAGTTTATGTTCTATTTTTTCTTCTCGTATGTTTTATGTATGTTTTTATACATGAGACATCCAGGAAGCACATTTTTATCATGTACCATTTGTGGTACTCCCTTTGTAATTCATTATGTAAGATTAAATATTCCTTTGGACATTAGCACAATTTATGTGAAGTAATAATTATAAATCACAAAATTTAATCCAAAAAAACAAGCTATCAAGTGGAACACAACAGGCCAAAGAAAAAGAGGCAGACCGCGTGAAATTCTGAAGAGGACATTGTTAAGAGAGGCCAAATTAACAGGCATAAAATCCTTTGATGAGGTTGAAAGACTCGCTGAAGGCAGGAAAAATTGGCGAACTACTTTGCAAGCCCTATGTGACGTTTAACGGCACGGGAAGGATATAAGATATAAGATAAGATAAGAATAATTATTAAAATTTTAAAAGATATATATAAAGTTATAAATAACAGGCAGAATTTTGAAAAGGGAGAAGCTGTATCAACCAGATCTTTACTCTAAGAATAATACTGGAAGAACGTATTGAAAAGCAGAAAACATTAATCTTGAACTCTATAGACTTTAAAAAGGCATTTGATACCATATACAGAGATTCATTGTGGGGAATTTTAAGACTATATGGAATACCATCTAAAACTGTCAACATCATTAGAGATCTCTACAACGGATATGTTTGTGCAGTCAAGACAGAAGAAGGAATGAGCGAATGGTTTCAGATTGAAATAGGCTCGAAACATGGGTGTATATTAACTCCCTTGCTATTTAGAATTGCAATACATGTCATAATGAAAAGATGCTGTACAGGTGAAACGGGCATTGATTGGGTACATGGGACCCAACTGGAAGATCTTGATTTTGCAGATGACATAGCTCTTATCAGTGGCAATGTGAAATCGATACAGGAAAATACAGATTCCCTGTCTTCCTTGGCTAGCAAAATAGGTATTGAAATTAACAAAGACAAAACAAAAACAACGAAACTTCTCACTAATCAAGAAGGAAAAAATATACGTAGAAGGAACAGCTGTTGATGAAGTAAACCAATTTGCATACCTTGGCAGCTACACAGACCAGGATGGTGACACCAGGAAGGAAGTTAAAATTAGAATTGCAAAAGCAGCATTATCCTTAAAAAATCTAGAGAACACATGGAATTCAAAATTTATAAGCACAAAAACCAAGTTAAGATTATTCAGTTCAAATGTGATATCCACCCTCATTTATGCATGCGAAAACTGGAAATCAACTAAAGAAATAGACAACAAATCAGACTCTATTGAAAACAAATGCCTAATTAAAATATTTGGTATAAAGTGGAACGAATTCAAGAAAAACACTGAGATAAGACAGATGAGCAAACAACAACCTGTCTCGTGGATGATCAGAAAAAGTAAATGGACATATGTAGGCCATGTGAAGAGAAGAAATAATCAGAGAATACAAAACAAGCTGTCAAGTGGAGCACAACAGGTCGAATAAAACAAGGTTGACAGCGTGAAACTCTATTGAGGACATTGTTAAGAGAAGCCTTGATGAAGTTGAAAGACTTGCCGAAACAGGAAAACTTGGAAAACAACTATGCGCTCCCTAAGTGACGTTTAACGGCACGGGAAGGATGTAAGATGTAAGAATAATTATAGGTTTTTCAATACAAACGTAAAGACTATCCTACTAAATTCTTCGGTGACAATAAAAGATAATACAACAGAGAATATAAACATTCATGAACTACTGCTTGATGAGGATTTTAGACATTAAATGCCTGGACAAGATCAGGAAGAGGAGGTTTAGGAAAAGGCAGGACAAGAACCTGTGAACCTACAAATCATGTCTAGGAAGTGGAGGTGGATTGGCCACTCTGAGGAAACCCGACACCAGCATAGCGCTACAGACTCTGACATGGAATCCTCAAATAAATAGAAAACAAGGAAGACCTAGACTTTCTGGGAGAAGATAAACTATGACAGTGCTCAGAGACAAATGATACACATGGAAGGAAGCAGAGAATAATTCCAAGAACAGCCTTTATCTGTGGCCTATGCTCTCAAGGGAGTGAAAGGCGATGATGATGAATAATTATAGTGCAGCAGTGGTTTAGGTGCTGGTGCACTCATCTGCCGATCACAAGTTCCCTGGTTCAAGTTTGCATTCGGGCGGAAGTTTTCGGACCAGCTGACACCCTGGTCAACCCAGCTTCCTAAACAAAACAAAACAAAAAAAAAGATGGGTACCTGATTTTTTTCTTAGGAAAATAAAGGCAGCTAGGACAGGTGCTGGCATCACTAATTCAAGTGCCGTAGTGCCCTAGAAATGTGAAGGCACTAACATTTAAAAAGAGACATGAAGACTTATAGTAGAGAAAATGCTGATAAACAAAGGACTGTCATGGAAGACAGCCAATGAGATAGTTAGTGAGGGACAAATGTGGAATTATCTTGCTACCAGCAGCTCCATGTATCTTGGGCACTGACTGGGAGAGAGAGAGAGAGAGAGAGAGAGAGAGATAGAGAGAGAGAGATAGAGAGAGAGAGTTATGGTGCCCCCTGCCCCTTCTTTTCCCCTTCACCGACTAAGATCATCTCATCGCCCCAGACTTACAGTATCTTCGACTTTGGGAACTAGCGAGCTAAAGGATTAGTTTGTAGGCAGGTGAAAACTATTGGGGCAGATCACTGTGTTTAGTAGGTTAAACTAAGCAGTTACCCGACATGACGTTTTGTGGCGTCTAGCAGGATAGAATCAAGTTCTCTTCATTTCTCTGCAGTTGAGACTCTGTCAAACATGGTGCCCTGTATAAAGACAACATGTATATGGTGCTCAAGATGTATTGTTACACTCTATTCATCTCAGCTTCTACAGTTCTTATCTCAGCTGTTTCTGATCAGTTTCTCTTTTTATTACTGTCCACAGCACACACACAAAAAAAAAAAAGGGAATGGAAAAACTAATTATGTTAGTCCGTAAGAAAAGTGAAGAGCAAAACCTCTATCTTAATGCGCATACAACTAAATTGATGACATTTGACAAACTAAATAAAGCAGTTGAAATATTTATCAATCAGGAAAAATTGGAAGAGATGGAGAGTTTTGAATATCTTGGATCATTACTAACTAATAATAGAGATACAATGAGGGAAATTAAAATGAGGACATCTATCGCTCTTCAAAAAGTAAAGCAACTAAAGAAGCTGTGGAGAGTAACAGACATCTGAAGGCGGAGTCAAAGTACCTATTGGTCAGCCATCAGACCGGACTTCAGAATAAAAAGGTGGGTTAGAACAGTCGAAGGAAGAATGAGCCCCTAAGAAGAGGAAGTCCAGAGGCTATAGAGGATAAGTGAGGGCGATCGACCGTCAAGAGAGAAAAGAGAAGATCCGATCAGATCAGTTGAAGTGCCATCAGCTAAGGGACATGAATGGAAGTCCAGAGAAGAGGCAAGAGTAGAAGTCCAGAACAAGAGTAGAAGACCAGAGAAGAGGCAAGAGTAGAAGTCCAGAGAAGAAGCAAGAGTAGAAGACCAGAGAAGAAGCAAGAGTAGAAGACCAGAGAAGAGGCAAGAGGACCCCATCTCGTCATTACTCATCGAGTGAAGACACCAGATGCTATAAGACGACGACAGTCAATACTATGATTCTTTAACACTCAGACTGAGACATAGATAATCGGAGACCAAGAGAATTGGCGCCAAGACGTAGGTAGATATGTAATGGTGATGAACTTACATGCTGGTGTAACCAGTGGATAGATGTCAAGATTGTTTAGCTGTGCTTCATATACTCATTAAGAACGACTTGCTATTGTTAATGACTTTCCTCGTGAAATATATGAAGAATTCTTCTACAACATGCTACCAGAGATATTGATCTAGCAGTGTAAATAAACTGTGCCTTTATTATATTTGGCGAAGAGACTTCCTTTCTGTTAGCAGTATTGTCTTAGTGACCACGTGTAATTATTCCTTCATGGACCTGTGATGATTTTTATTGTGGCAACGTGTTAAAGTAGAAAAACATGAAACTACAACGAACAGTACAAGAGTACTTAAGATAAACAATTCTGAAGGATACTTGATTAACCAGTAATATTGATTGAAATTAAAAAGGAGACATTTTTATAACGTTGATAAACTGTGTCGTTATAAAAAGACCTTGCAAAGAAACATTGATAAAGGAATGTTTGACATTTGATAAAAATCATAACAGAAAATATTAAGCATATGCATGTGAGACCTGAACACTTAACAAAACACCTGAGAAACACATAAATGTGTTTGAATGTAAATGCTACAGAAGAGTATCATGGACACACAAACAAATATATCCATACTACAAGAACTTAATATTGAAGAAGGTTGGGTAGTAAAGAGGATTAAACAGAAAAAACTTAAATATTTTGAACACCTTAAATGTCATGAGAATTTAGAGAAGACCGTCTTGGAATGGTACATAATGAGAAAAAGAAAGCGAGGAAGACCAAGCCGAATATGGCTGCTAGACATCGTTGATAATCTGCAGATGGATGCATCAGCAGCATGGCATTTTGCTTACAACCTAGAGGCCTACAGGAGAACTGTTAGAGAGGCAAAGAACATGCAAATGACTGATTGACTGACTGTCTTTCCCTCAAGCGGGATTTTTGATAGTAAAAAAATCACTCTTTTCTCTGCAGGTAGAGCATTCAGATCAATTCAAAGATCACTAGAAGCAATATATGACAGCTAATATGACAAACAACACACGTTTAGCTAATGCAAATAAAGAAAACAAATATAAATTTATAAAAAAATGACAATCAATATTAACTAAATAAAACGCTGGCTTGAAAACATAACAACAGGAAAAATAAATGGGAAAAAAAACTGATTGATTGACTGACTGACTGAATGGTGAAGAATTGGATAAGCACCCCTGTCTGACATTCTACCTTTATCATACAATTGTCTCTTTGTTCCAGATATTCTTAGGTAGTATAAACGTGTTACAGTAGTAACAAAGACGATTAAGATTGAAATAATAAAACTGAAATAACAAAACTGAAATGACAAAGCTGTTAGGTTTCACTCTTAATTCACGTTAATTTTTGTTAAAAAATATGCTTGAAGATCTTTACCGATAATGTATTATTTATGTAATGTCTGAGTGTGTGCATTTATGCGTGTGTGAGAGATATTTTATTAGATTAATTACTTCTTCTCTTTTACTTTGAATGTAATAGTTTAATATTACACTCTTTTATTATGTTTTTTTCCTAATGTACAAGGGGTGATTGATAAGTTCTCGGCATAAGATACAAATACTTGAAACACACAGTTGATTTTAGGTAAGTTTGAAAATCGGTTAATGTAAGACTAAACACCAAGTTTTAAGAAATTAACTGCAACCAGTTTGTTTTTTATAGGCTAATGAAGTGGTAAGGGGTGGCAGAAACTGAGAAAATTGATAACATTTCTCATCGAGAAGTCATTCGCTACCTCTGCATCAAGAGCTTATCATCAAAGGAGATCCATGAGGATATGGTGGAGACTCTATGGGAGAGTGCCCCTTCTTACAGCACAGAGAAGAAATGGGCAGCTTAAGTCATACATGGAAGGGAGAGTCTGGAAGATGATTCCCGTCCAAGAAGACCAAAAACGGTAACCACCGTTGAAACCACTGACATAATCCATGACATGATAATGGAGGATCGACGACTAACTGAGCGGTACATTGCTACTGAGTTGACCATCTCACAAGAACGTGTTCATGCCATTATTCACAGTGATCTTCATATGACAAAGAGTGATCAGCTCGGTGGATCCCCCAGACTTCTTGGAGCTGATCACAAACGACAGCGTCTCAACATGTCAAGAGACAATCTTGGTCATTTTTCTGCAGATCTTGAACAGTTTCCTCAACAATTTGTGACTATGAATGAAACTTGGGTTCATCATTTTCAACCAGAAACCAAAGAACACTCAAAGCAGTGGAAGCATCATGGATTCCCACTTCCAAAGAAAACAAGGGTGGTTCTGTCTGCAGGCAAAGTGATGGCTTCCATCTTTTGGGATTCAGAAGGTGTGCTATTGGTAGACTAGCTTCAAAATTAGAACGGTCACCGGGGCCTATTACGCTAATCTTTTGAAGCAACTGGGAGTCAAACTGAAGGAAAAGCATCGAGGGAAATTGACGAAAGGAGTCATCTTTCATCAAGACAATACTCCAATTCACAAGTCGGCGGTGGCAATGGCTGTCATTCATGAATGCGGCTTCCAGCTTCTTGAACATCCTCTTTATTCCCCAGATTTGGTCCCTTCGGACTATTACCTGTTTACCAAACTCAAAAAGGAGCACAGTGGTTGCAAGTTTGCTTCAGATGATGATGTCATCATGCTGTAGACCACTTTCTACTGACACAAGATGCTGACTTTTACAAAGAAGGGATCCGTATGCTCAGGATCGCTGGACTAAGTGCATAAACTTGCAAGGGGACTATGTTGAGAAATAACCCGAAAAAAGTTGTCCACAAATAATCCGTTGTACCTTATGCAGAGAACTTATCACTCACTCTCGTAATTTGTAATTTTGTATTAAACGAGTGTGTGGGAAGAATGAAAGATGGAATGATGAAAGGTAGAATGTAACAGGCCTGCGTGCCCAATTCTTTACCCTTTAAAAATAAAGATCATTCATTCATTCATTCATTCATTCATTCATTCATTCATTCATTCATTCATTCTTACCCACACAATCAATTAATACAAGAAATAACGACCCACACACAATAAAGTTACCCTTGCAGTCTTGCGCACTTATGAGAGTATCTACCAGATAGACAGAGGAAGAACGAGAGAGAAGATCACGGAGTCCAGCGCCATGGCATGATAAAAATTCACAAGATGAGCTATATGGACAAATTTCAGGTATCTACATCTGGAAATGCATGACAGCTGCTTAGGGAAACCGTCCTTTTTCTACTCCCTAAGATTCACAAACCAGGCAAACCAGGAAAGCCAATAGTGTCTGCTTGTTCCTACCCTACGGAACAAATCTCTGACTTTCTTGACAGCATCTTTCAACCTCTGATCACTAGTCTGCCCACTTATCTTAAGGACATCAATCATGCTCTCATTACTTTCGAGACCCTTACACTCCTACCTGGTCACACCTACTGTATCTTCACCCTTGATGTAGTATCTTTATACACATCCATCCCGCATGATCAGGGACTTCAGGCCATCAAGTTCTTTCTGAACAAAAGACGCAATCCCTCTATTCCTACGTCTACTATTCTGCGCCTTACACAACTTGTCCTCCAACTCAGTTCTTTTGAATTCAGTGGCCTTTACTTCGACCAGATTAGTGGTGTAGCCATGGGTACCAAGATGGGCCCCAGCTACGCGTGTCTGTTCATGGGCCACTTCGAACACAGGTTCTGAGAGCTTTTAGAGGCCCTTTTCCCGCCTTCTATAGACGCTACATAGATGACGGCATTGGGATCACATCAATGCCAGAGGAAAACCTTAACAACTTTATTAGTTTTGTTAAGGAGTACAATCCTGTCATTTCTTTCACCTTCCATATCTCTGCTACTTCCACAAACTTTCTTGACATTATCGTCAGTATCGGCCCTTCCGGGCTTACTACTTCTATCCACTATAAACCTACAGACTCTCACAGCTACCTCCTGTACTCTTCCTCCCATCCCAGATCGTGTAAGAACTCTATTCCTTTTTTCCCAGCTTCTTAGGTTGCGACGTCTGTGTAAGGAGGATTTGGATTTCCAGGATCAAGGCCATAAAATGCTAGATTTCTTCCGTCAACGCGGCTATCCAGAACACGTTCTCTCGTCATCTTGGAACCGCATTAGCCATATATCGAGGCAACAAGCCTTCACCCCTAAACCGCACTGCAGCTCAGACAGGGTGAAACTAGTACTCACGTACCACCCTCATAGCTTGGCAGTTAAAAACATACTGTTTCGCCATCTCCATCTCCTCCAGACCGAGCCTGAGACACGTGAACTTTTTGGGGAACCCCCATTGGTAGCCTACAGACGGGACAAGAACCTCAGGAACCTTTTAATTCGTAGTCATCTTAAGACAGATGACACTTTTTATGGTACCAGACGTTGCGGACGCCGTAGATGTAACACTTGTCCGTTTGTTGTCGAGGCTAGCCAGATCTCCTTCCCTAAGTCCACGTTATCAGTTAAGGAGGGTTTCACCTGTACTTCACGAAATGTCATTTATGCTATTATGTGCAAACGTTGCGGTTTGAAGTACATAGGGGCTTACGGTTGGGAGATCGATTTCGCCACCATCTCAATGATATTTCTAAGAGAGCCTGGACACCTGTGGCTAAACATTTTTGCCTTGGCAACCACAGGGGCAAACAGGACATTTCTGTTAGTGCGATCCGCTCTTGTTCTGCAGATGTACGATCTCGGAGGGTCCTAGAACAGCGCCTTATTTTCCAGACTGGCTGTCTCCACCCAGCTGGAATTAACAATGTCTTCAGCTTTCTGTAACTTCTTTATTTTTCCACTGGCCTTTTTTAAACTCTACTTTCTTTCTCTATGCTACCCCTCCCTACCACCACCCTATTTTCTTCTCTGCCAACATATTGGTCTTGTCCTATTCACCAGTTCCAAATTTTCTCCCTGCAGGGGTTTATGTTCTTCATTCATTATCTCTCCACGTCCCCTTTTCCCTCGCCTCTCTCCCTCCCCCCCCCCGACACTTCTAGCGGCTATCATGTTTCTATTGCCTTCCCCCACCCCTTTCTCCCACTTGTTCTCCTCCTCTCTCTCCACCTCTTCTTTACTATTGGCTCTATCGGGCATCTTTTGTTTGGAGGCAGCGTGGTCTTTCCCTCTCCATTCTACCACACACATTTCTGTTTCCCACTTGGAGCAAGACACATTCAGATAAATTCTTCATGTTTGTGTTTCGTTGTGGATGTATCCTCCGAATAAGGCTCACGCCGAAATATCGGATGTTGTGTGTTTTTTCATTTATACATTCTCATACTTTCTATTTGTTTTTTTCTCACCTTACTCACTCCCTCCCTCACTGTGTAAAACTGCACCATACACCTCTGTCTACTTATTTATTTAAACCAGTTTTACTGCAGTCGCCATCCCTTTTATCTTATACACAGATATGGTGTTATACACAGATATGGTGTTAGACACAGATATGGTATCATACACAGATATAGTGTTATACACATATATGGTGTTATACACAAATATGGTGTTATACACATATATTGTATTATATACAGATATGGTATTATACACAGATATGGTATTATACACAGATATGGTATTATACACAGATATGATGTTATACACAGATATTGTATTATATACAGATATGGTATTATATACAGATATGGTATTATACACAGATAAGGTATTATACACAGATATGGTATTATACACAGATATGGTATTATACATAAATATGGTATTATACACAGATGTGGTGTTATACACAGATATGGTATTATACGCAGATGACTTAGTGACTAAAGGAAGCAAACGTGAAAGGGGCTGTGTAGCTTACTGCAATAAAAGAGTTGTGACGAAGAGATCAAGTTACTTTGCAGTAGCAATATCCAACATACGCATGTAGACTGAGACGGTAACAGCCGCAATCTGGTGGCTGGTAGATCATGAAGTGTCTCATAGCCTCATGAGCATGCTAAGGAAGATTGAGAAGAAATTTATTCGGAGAGAACGGGTAAACCTGTTGGGAAACACACGTGAGGGAGTTAACGTGGATCTTCTGTCCAGGGCACGCGGGTGTTCATGGAAACGAGTTGGCCGATAGACTGCCCAGACAGGGTGAAATACAAGGCAGGATAAGGAGGACATTGCGAAAGCCGTATTAAACAGACAGCGGAAGAGAGGGTGTAGATGGGCAATGTGCATATACAGGGCTGGAAAAAATCTGAACTAAGTGGGAGAAAACAAAATACACAACCAACATTTGACGGGAACCATTAGTAGACAGACTCTTTGGTGGGTGTTGGAATATACGGCGGAGCATGTATGGGAATGTCCTGAATGCGATGATGTCGGATTCTGAATTCTAAAATCGGAAATTTGAAACTAATTCGCTCAAAATAATGTTTCAATTTCTTACCCTGCAGGTTGGATATTTTACTAAAATCTCTCTCTCTCTCTCTGAACCTTAAGTGCCCAGGGCACACGGGGCTTCCGCAAGGGTTTTCCACAAATGCCTGTCCTTCGCCTTTTTTTCTGCTCTTGCCCAGGTGAGCCCTCTATTGCTCAACATCCTTTCTGTTGTTCTTCTTCATGTCTCTTTTGGTCTACCCTTACTTCTGCTCCCCTGTGGTGTCCATCTTAGTGCTATTTTTTGGTAGTGAGTTGTCAGTCATTCGGAGCACATGTCCCAACCATCGCCAGCGTCTTTCCTCAATAATTGTTGTCAGTGGTTTCATCTGCATTTCTGCCAATAAGATGTTATTTCTTATGGTGTTTGGCCAAAATATTTTTTAAATTCTTCGTAAACATTTAGTTTGGAAAGAATTCAACTTGTTTTCTATGGTTTTGGTGATTTTCCAGCATTCACTTCCATAGAGTAGTACACTTAGAAAATTACTCTTAAATATCCTTATTTTCATATTTATGCTTAGTTTTTTTTATTTCCATATAGTCTGCAGCATTGCAAAAGCCTGGTTTGCTCTAGTAAGTCTGCTGTTGATGTCCTCTGTGCTGTCTCCATTTTCTACTACTCTGCTGCCAAGGTATACAAATTCATTGACCTCCTCCACTAACTTGTTATCTACTC